>RCFS01000021.1:600000-809580 GCA_004296355.1 Lepiota venenata
AAATCCAGAACATACCTTCCATCTGTCATCCTCCTGCTTCAGCCAATACAATCATCACAACAGGTTTCAAAGGTACATACTTAGTAGTCAGCTCCAAATATTATTGTGTCCTCACCGTGAGATCTCCTGTTCACAATCATATGATCCTTCAGCACCTCAGCCCCCATGGGTGGTATGTTGGCCTGGGGTCTGGGAATACTGTTCTAACATATTGCAAAAGTTCTCAGTGATGGTACCGACCCATCAGTGACCTCTCTTTTTGCTGTTACCAAAATACTGGTTCCTTGGCTCTACGGGGTATTATATTTATGAATACTAGTCAAATAAATGCAGTAGCCTCATAGTTTCCAGAATATTCTCAGCTATAGCTTATGCTTGTATGTATAGGCTTTGGTTGAATCTCAGCTCCCAGAATAGACTTGAACTTATTCTTTGATTATATCTTTATTATTAACATAGGTTACCATTCTGATGATCAAGGAATACCAAGCTTCTCTTACATTCTGCAGATAAAATACAAATTTGGAAGCTATTTGATTGATTGGGAAAGTCACTGACCCATTGATGGTGTAACTGAAAAGGTCCTTCATAGTTGCTAGTGAATTTAGTGAGCTAGGAATTTGGATTTAAGTGTGACAATGAAATCCCAACAGACAACTTCCTTCTTCCCTCCAAATGTCTGATATTGACAAGGTTGATATTGTGACTGCTTTTGAATTGAGTCAGTGGTATGGCTATATTAACTGTATGTCTTCAGCATTCACTCTAGAACCTAAGTAGCTGACATTACACTGCAACCAGTATCTGGAATCACTCTGCTTGTTTATGATTTTCTCTGCATGCTTCCCCAAGAGGTATGTATCTCATTCTACCATGCCATACCAACCTCTCTTACTTGATCACAGATAAAATACATCTACCAGTACATATACTCACCACTAATTCAACCCACTATAACTTCAACTTTGAACTGATTGCAAAATTATAGAGAAAAGCAATCAATAACCCAAGTTATCTATGTCTTACTCTGGACCTTGCCTTTGCTTGACTTTATGTATGTATCATCATATCACTCTCAATTTACCAGCAGGCTAACAAAACTCAAGACTTGGTATCTATGGTAGAAAATTTAAGTTGATGCCTCCAGCATAAGTTTCTGATTTATGGTCAAAATATGTACCAGTCACATGGACAATATTTGATCCCACATCTGTGAATCAACTTTATGAACTAAGTCTCTATTCTTACACTGATTCTCATTTGACAGGTGTAAGATAAAAACTACTTGGGATTTCTGTAATACTTACTATAAGCTTACAGGTGCACAAGTTTTAACTTGATTCATTATTTGTGAGTTACTTTCATGGCTTGACCAAAATTCTTACAATATGTGCTAGAATAATATCAGTTATTATCCCATCACTGACAAGTATATTGCTTGGCTTGAGAATACATGCACTATGGAACCATAACTTCATAGGTGGGCAACCCTGTTCATGGCACATTGTGGATCAGCAATAACATCAACATCAGTCACAGTTATTCTCATTTTGACAATACTTGGTATGTTGAGTATCCCAGGAATGCATATAATCAATTAATAACATATGGTATAGTCCAGATACCTGCCTGTGTTGTCCCGAAAATCATATTGTGCCAATTATTAATAATAACTCAGAGTGGCTTGATGATAACAACTATAGTTCCATTTTTATTTTTCAAGTATGGGATTGAACAGATCCCATTGCCTGGATGCTGGGGCTGATTTCCCATGGAAATTGCTTGTCCTGAGAGATATAACCCTAATATCAGTTTGGTTAGTGGGTTCAGTGTGTTATTTAAAACTGACTGCTGATAGTCTTGAACAGGTGCTTGTAAAATCATGAGTACTGGTATGTCCATCTGCAATTAATATTTGCAATGCTTTCTGAATTTCTCAAGGCACTCAGCTTCTGTTAACTCTTGTCAAGTTCTACCAACTGATAAAGCAACTTGAGCCTGCTGGAAACTCATTCTATGAGAGAGTTCTGCACATGAAAAAAGTTATGCCCCTTGTTTTTGTGTTCTATCGTGATGGGACACTATTTCTCATTCCGTGAGTGTCATCTCCTATCAATCAATTGCAATTGATTTCACCATCCTGTTATCAGATTTTTCGGTCAGAGCCAACATGCATCCCACCTTTCTGCTATCACTGATCATAATGCCATAGCCATGGCTGCACTTGAAGTAAGATCAATATTTGTCGGCCCACTGGCTGTTTCTGTGTTTGGTTCTGGGGAGTGAGTCAGCCACATTATTCTAAGTCATGTGATAACACTCTATAACTTCACTAGATGGACAAATATTCTATGCTACATTTGTGTAAGACCTCTCCCTTGGACCAAATCAAGCACAGCTCATTGAAGGATTCGCAGGGAACACGATTGATTATTGGGCTTCGCGAGGCCAATTGCAAGCTCACTGAATCTTTGGTCTCGCGAGAAATCTCCTCCTTGCGTTTCAATAGTAACCAAGCATCCTCAGGAACAAATGCCAATTTGGAATGATGGGAGTGGGAATTGGGAATATCGCTGAATGAAATGAGATGGAGGCTTTGTGCGTTACCACGACTCTAGTATCTATACTTCACGCCCCAGGCTGTGGGCCATTGGAGGTGCCAGAGAAAGCTATTTATCTATTTATTGGAATGTGATTGCGAATGCTATTTTGTTCTTTTATTGTCCCTGTATGACAGCCCGTATGCGTATCCAAATCACCAGCATGGTAGGGCGTATAACAATCGAGAAATGAAGCTGGTGCTTTCTTGTCATCCGCATCGTCTCGAGTGTTACATATAGACCGCCCCTGAGAGCGTGCTTTGTTCTTTTTTTCACCGTTCCAGTCAAAATCTTATTTTGCTTGTTACGGTTAAGACCAGCGCTGGTAACGTAGTGGCACTTAGCGAGAACCAGGAATCGTTATCGAGTCTGTGATCCTAGTTGACGATGATAAACCGGCGCACTCAAAAGGGAGGGTCTTTTGTCTTTCAGCTAACGGTATTTCTAGCGACAATGTGGCACTGAATCACAAATATTAGTCTGATTTCAGAGTCCAAAGCTAATGTTCGTTCTCGATGTTGCAGATTATCCTGAACTTCAGGCGCCCTTCTTTTTCCGGCAAAAAATACACACATTTCATAGAGAGTCATTACAATTCACTTTGGTACCCTCGCGCAATCCCACTCCGTCCCTGCTCTAGCACACTAGGCTCATCCTCTCCCATCCTCACCTCCAACCCTTTATAGCTCCTCGTCTGTAAGAATTGCGCTAGAAAAAGAGACACATATGAGAGCTTGTCAACCAAAATGGGGGTGCTTAAATTACCAGCGGCGTCTCCTTTCGCCAAAACTCGACGATCTTCATTCCCAATGAGCGCATTATCATTGTTGTTGGTAGTCGATGCGGCTCGGTCCAGTGAAGAGACACCATACCGCTTTGGATGACGATATTGCCCAGTTGCGAGTGAAAACACCGGTCGATCTAAATCGTCGTCATCTCCATCATCCTTTGCCGGTACCACCTCACCAGCACCCTCCTTCATCACCTTCTCAAAATCCAAAACATACCTCCCCGTCCACCCTCCTTCTCCTCCCGCCGCCTCAGCCAACGCAATCCCCAACTCAAACGGCGTCACGATGGGCTTAAAAAAAGCCTTTGCGTCGCTCTCGTTGATCAGACTATTCTCCGGACAAGCAACGAGAACAAAACAGTCGATTTCGAGAAAATTAGCGAGTTTGCTGGGGGAGAGTTTGCCTATGGAGAGCGTGTAGTGCTTTTTTTGGCGCGAGGAGAGAAGGGTTCGGAGATGGCGGATGAGTGGGAGATAGGACGCTGTCGTGGTTGAGTGGCAAGAACGGGGATAGGATAGGGATAAATAGGGAACGTACCGACTCCGAGGGTGCCTACAACAATACCAAAGACATCCGCGTCGCGCGCTTTTTGCATAGTTGCATACCGCCGCATGAGCATTTTATTAGTCTGGGTGGATTCGAGGTGGGAGGTCGCGGATGAGGGGTTGTAAGAGAAGACCTATTATGGCGGGTGAGTTGGGCTGTGAAGTGTTTTGTGTGTGTACTAACGTCGCAGGATGCATTGGTGATGAGGAGGTTGGTTAGAGAGAACGCTTTCGGCGCCAACATATAATATAAGACTGTAGTCAGTTTTCGTTGGGGGTGGAAGGTGTCCTGATCAGATGGTGTGGATATGGTTTTGGGAGGGGTGTAGCGGATTGTGATGTTGAGCGGGTCGAAGGCAGTCTGGAGTTGGTCGAGGATTTTTTCTGATTATCGGGTGTGTAAGCTTACAATGCCGATTAGACAAAAAAACACTAGTACCTGCGAGATGGGAATACGCGAGTTCGTGCCGGAGCAAGGCTATCTTTTGGGAAGTAGCTGGCGAGGGGTGAGATGCAGAGTAGGTAGCGACGAGCTGAGAGACACAATGCCTCAATATCGAGGTGTTTCTTTCCAAAGACATACAAAACCGGGAGACGGGATGTCCTATAGGAGGTGGTTAGCAGAGATCAAAGTGATTAGAAGTTGCCGACGAACAGACTCATGCATGCATGACCATAGTGCACTATCGCATCTGCATCGACATGCTGAGCGGCGACTTCGTCCACACAACAGCTAGCAGAGAGTGTGAGGAGGACCGGGTGCATGAGAAGGAAGGGATACGTGCCTGCCATAGGATGTGTCTGCGAGGACATAGAGATCTGTGCTGTCTGAGCCGATCTTGTGTTTGAGACGCCTGAAGACAGGAACGGAATCGTGCAAGAGCTCGTCGGGGAACTGGAGGGCGACGCGCTTGTAGCCAGCGGCTGTGATGACGTCTGCTGTGTGTCGGATGTCGTAGTGCTCGTCAAAGTCGTCCATGCGTGTCACATGACTTTCTCTCTCTTCCGCTCAAACCATTTGCCAAGGGTGCACTGAAGGCAGGGCGGCAAGCGGAACAGGTTACAACTTGTACTCGAACGCACCCATCATAGACATGCTGCGATAATGTCAATGAGTGGTCTAATCAGAAAGGTAAAGCATAGATAAGGGTCATATGTTCGCTGGAATTTCCACTCATGCCCTTTCAACGATTATCTCTCCTCACCATCACCGCTGGAGTCTTCTTAGGCAATGAACTCCGAAGTTTGACCTCTGACAAAAAGAATTATGCTATCACCGGAATGAATGCTGAGAGATAAATGGCGGCCTGTACGACTGGAAGCTGGAAGCTTGAAGTCACAAACCTCTACTATGCGCAGTGTCGGCATGCAACTTGTACTCTGACCACGGAATCGCATCTCCCGAATTCAGTGCGACCACGGGAGTCTTGTACATGCCCCGCAATGATAAAACCGACAAGTAAACATGACCGTTTAGTAGTGTATGTATGTACAAAATGCTCCCAGCATTGAGCTAATCGTAGCTGCGCTCCTATACATCTTTCATAGAATTGCATAGCAACCAGAGCCGAGTAATCTACATTAACCTGATAGCGTGTTGATGTGTAGAGACTACAATACCTTATTCAGCTTCCTTCAAATTCATTCGCTTTCTACACGCACTCAATGGAATACAGAAAGAGTTGTGTTGGCATACATCATGCACCGTAATGTACAAAAGGCACCCAGTAAGTATATGAATTGTGGTCCGACTCTCGCATCTCTTGAACAGCCGAATGCAGCGCTTGCGCCGTTCGATCGCTATCTGGTTCTCCTCCAGCCAGAAGCACTGAATACACCTTTGTGGCAACAATTGCAGCCGGCTCATCGGGTATGGACCACATCGTCCCAATCACATTACGATACCCTGCACCCAACATTGCACCCGTAATATGTACCGCCTCGTCTGATACATGCTCGTCTCCAGTCGCCGTTTGACAAGCTGACAAGAACGCGAGGTCAGCATGACCAAATGATTTGGCGACAATGTCCATGATGGTCAGACGTCCGTCATGAAGACAGAAGCCACTCAGTGTGGGCTCTTGCCTGTCCTGGACAGCGTGACATGCAAGGTGGACCCAGCTGCTGTCTTCCATGCGGGTCAGCACCTGTTCTCCCGTCGCCTGCTCATTTCGGAGTATCTCAGAACTCCACCCAGATTCTGCAGTAAATAGCTCTTTTATCTTTACGATTTCCGTCTCAACACCGGGAAGTGAGATTTGGCCAGGCGTATTGGCCATGGCAATACCAACGAGTCGACCTAACCGCTCGGGCTTTGCTGCTCTTGCCTCGAGCAAGGCATTAATTGTCGGTGTATAGGATGAAATAACATAGTCAAATGTTCCCTCTATCCCTGTGCTGGTCCTACGACAAGCGGCGTGGAGTGGAAAGAACGTGAGAGGCCCGGTTGGACACCACCAAATCCGGGGAAGGTGTGAAGGGGAAGATCTAGCTTTCTACACCCAACATGAGGACATATATCCCACAAGAGCAATAGTTCATTACCGTCATGCCCAAGCCTTCTAGGATAGGATACACAATCTTCGAGTATGTTTGCTCGAGAATCTTCACTATAAGCGACCTGTCTGCTGGCCGGACCGTTCCACCAGTACGATTACCCCATCTCTGAGCCCGACGAGGATTTGCAAGATATAGCCGCAATGAATTGTACATCCTCACTAGATCGTCATATTGAAGCCTTTTCAAGGGGATATGGAGAACCTGGTCTCTCCCTCGGTCAAGCACCAATGCATCACAGCGACTTTCATGGACATTGATAACAACCACGGGACCTGAGCTGGCGGCATCCATAAGAGCGGGGACTTTCTTTGGAAGAAGGAAGTCTTCAAAGTTTGGAAGTGAACGGATCTCCTGGATGGCTAAATCCCACTTCTCTGCGAAGCGATGATGGCGTTGAGTATCTTCCTCGAGCGACATAGGATTGTTGATGGTATCGGGTGTGATTAGGTTATGTCCCCGAGTGGCTGCATTGCGAAGCTCATGAGAGACTTGTGTAAATTCGGCATAAAGATTTGGGTGCGCATCGCGGAGAGTGTCAGCTGAAGTTCGGAGTTGGAGTAGCTGATTCCAGACGACCGAACGTCCTTGCTCGAGCCACTCAAGTGCAAGATCTGGTTTGTCAATATCGAGAGCAAATGCAGCGGCCTCTCTTGGAATATCACCAAGAATGGTGAGCTGTGAATGGCGTGTAGCAATGGAATCTCCAATCCAAGCAACTTGTGGAAGGAGATTGATAGCTTGGGTGTATGCGGTCACGGCAGAAGAAGGATCCCGATTGGCTTCTAGACGGGCCCACTGTCGGCATGCATTGCCTCGGAACAAAATTGAGCCAACATTAGACGTTGCACATAATTTAAAATTTGAAACTGCATTGTCGAAATCATTCGGCAACCTAGTGTGCCAAAATCGGCTCTCAAAAGAAGCCCCTAGGTTGCTGAGGTACACTGGTTTGGCAGAATGACCATCAGGAGTGAGGGATACCGCCTGGCGCTTGGTCTTAATGGCCTCATCAAGGTCGCTCAGTGTCCCCGTGTACCCAAATCGAGTGTGGAGGGAAGTACCAAGGTTGTAGAGACACCTTGGTTTGTCAGGATGATCGTCAGGAGTGAGGGATACAGCCTGGCGCTCGATCTTGATAGCTTCATCGAGGTCACTCAGTATCCCTGTGTGACTAAATTGACTTTGGAGGGGAGCCCCGAAATTACTAAGACGCTCCGGTTTGCTGGGGTGATCATCAGGAGTGAGGGATATGGCCTCGCGATGGGTCTTGATAGCTTCATCGAGGTCACTCAGGGTCCCTGTGTGCCTAAATCGGCTGTGAAGAGAACACCCAAGGTTGTTGAAACACCCTGGTTTGTCAGGATGACCATCAAGAGTGAGAGATATGGCCTGGCGTTGGGACTCGACGGCCTCGTCAATGTCACACAGTGTCCCTGTATGCCTAAATCGGCTGTGGAGAGAACCCCCGAGTTCGCGGAAACACTTTGGTTTGTTGGGATGATCATCAGGAGTGAAGGATACTGCCTGGCGCTGGATCTTGATAGCCTCATCGAGGTCACTTAATGTTCCTGTGCGTTCAAATCGACTATGGAGGGAAATCCCAAGGTTGTGCAAATACCCTGGTTTTTCAGGATGATCATCGGGAGTGAGGAATATAACCTGGCGCTGGATCTTGATGGCCTCATCGAGGTCGCTCAATGTCCCTGTGCGCTCAAATCGACTGTGGATGGAACCCCCAAGGTTGCTAAGACGCCCCGGCCTGCTGGGATGATCGTCAGGAGTGAGGGATACGGCCTGGCGCTCGATCTTGATGGCCTCGTCGAGATCACTCAGCGTCCCTGTGCGCTCGAATCGACTGTGCAGGAAACCCCCAAGGTTACCAAGACACCCCGGTTTGCTGAGATGGTCATCGGGAGTGAGGAATACAGCACTATGAGACCATCGGGGTGGGAAATTCATACCTTTAAGTGTCAAAAGATTAAATTCCACCTGTTAGTGGATGAATAGCAAAGGTATGAACCGGGGTGGGAATTTCATCCACTGAAATTTCGTCTATAACTGGATTAAATATGCACATTGATGTCATTAATATTCTATGAATTTAAGGGATGAAATTTCATTAGTTTATAACATGAAATACAGTGGATAATTTCATCCATTGTTGGCATATGAATTTTGGGCAGGAGATGGGGGATATTCTACCTAACAATATATAAATATTCTATACTATAAAGGTCTGGAAATTCTACACAAAGGAGTATGAAATAACACAATGGGTGTTTGTGCTTGTTTACAAAGTCACCGGACTTGTTGAAGTTGAACTTGTCGAGGTTTTGCCTTCAATCCAGTCTCAACGGTTACCCACCCCTCAAAGACTACACTAACCAGTCTGGAGTCTCAACCTCACACTGGCTCCACACTACTTCCTCAAGGCTCTAGGTAACCCCTAATAGTAGCTGGTCCAGCCTCCAGCCTCTTGCTGGCTGTACTCCCTTGAAGTATGTGTTAGGCTGTGGCCTGCCTAACACATGCTTCGAGGGAGGTACTTGGCACACATACTGACCTTGATCGCATTTTAGACCACCTACATTGTTGTCTAACCATTCCCTGGTCCTGCTCTGGTGTTGTGTAAAGCAAGGATGCCATTTTCGGTGAGTTCTTGGCAAATTTCTTACAGGTTTGGGAAAGATTGATTTGTATCTAAGGAACGACTGCACGGATTGACTGGAGGTTTACACCAATCACTAGCCCTTATTGAGAGCTCTTGAACGCGCCCTTACATGCCCTGATTGACCAGCTCCTTCCGCCGCCATTGCCATCAACATTCTCAACCCTACCCCCCTGCTACACAGTCTCACCCTGCACTGTTGCCCATGATACCACCACCATTCGATGCATATTCTTGGCCGCTTTCCAACCCCCCATTGCACGACCCAAATGACGCATTTCCCATGGAGAAAAACGTGATATACCTACTCATCACTACTCTTACACAAATCCCCCCATTCCAAGACCGTTTCTCAACGCCTCAACATGTAAGCACCCACGTTCGAAAGTGTTTTATTATACCTTTCTAACGAGCTCACTTACATTATGCTGCGCTTGGCGGTTCTCTCGCAATCCGAGGATCTTGCCGTCCTTATCACCTTCCCACTCACCTAAGTAAATGTAGTCGTATCAAATTGTACTACAAAATGCAATATATTATATTATTTATTATTTATGCCTGAATTTTGCGCGGGGGGGGGGAAAGTAATTTAATTTACAATGTCATGAAGTTGTGCATGAAAATGGATGAAAACCCACCTTATGGTGTAGTAAAATTGCGTATGAAATTCATTACTCTTGGGGGTATGAACTGATACAAAAATAGGTATGAACTTCGCCCTTTTTGAGAGTAAAATTCATTCATTTTTTCTGCCTGGTAAGAGTGGAATTTATACCATAAAATGTATGATAATTCTACCTTTCCTGATATGGGTTGGGAAAAAATCCTGCCCCAAACGTATGATTTCCAACACTTATCTAGCAGAAATACCCTATGAATTTCCCACCCCGATAGTCCCACGGTGCAGCCTGGCGCTCAATCTTGATGGCCTCATCAAGGTCACTCAGTGCCCCTGTGTGCTCAAATCAAGTGCGGAGGGAAATCCCAAGGTTGTGGAGATACCCAGGTTTGTCAGAGTGACCATCGGGAATAAAGGATATGGCCTGGCGCTTAGTCTGGATGGCCTCATCAAGGTCACTCAGCGTCCCCATGAGCCCAAATCGATTGTGGAGAGAGGTCCCGAGGTTGTAGAGACACTGTGGTTTGTCAGGATGGTCATTAGGAGTGAGAGATACGGCCTGGCGCTGGGTTTTAATGGCCTCTTTGAGGTTACTCAATGTCCTTGTGCGCTCGAATTGAGCGTAGAGGAAACCCCCAAGGTTGTCAAGACGCCCCGGTTTGCTGGGATGATCGTCAGGCGTGAAGGATACGGCCTGGTGCTGGGCCTTGATGGCCTCTTCGAGGTTACTCAATGTCCCCGTGCGCTCGAATTGAGTGTGGAGGAAACTCCCAAGGTTGCTAAAGCGCTCCGATTTGCCGGGATGGTCATCGGGCGTGAGGGATACGGCCTGGTGCTGTGACTTGATAGCCTCATCGAGGTCACTCGGTGTTCCTGTGCGCTCGAATTTAATGCGGAGGAAACTCCCAAGGTTGCTAAGAAACCCCGGTTTGCTGGGATGATCATCAGGAATAAGGGGTACGGCCCGGCGCTGGGTCTTGATGGCCTCATCAAGGTCACTCAGTATCTTTGTGCGCACGAATCGATTGTGGAGGGAGGCCCCAAGGTTATAGAGATACCTTAGTTTGTCAGGATAATCATCAGGAGTGAGGGATACGGCCTGGCGTTGGGTCCTGATGGCGGCGTCGAGGTCACTCAATGTCCCCGTGCACCTAAATCAACTGTAGATATAAGTCCCAAGATTGCAGAGACACCCTCGTTTGTCAGGATGATCATCAGGAATGAGGGATACGGCCTGACGTTCAGTCTTGATGGCCTCTTCGAGGTCACTCAGTGTCCCTGTGTGCCTGAATCGAATGTAGAAGGAGCCCCCAAGGTTGTTGAGGTATATTGTTTTGTCAGAATGATTATCATGAGTGGGCGACATGGCCTGGTGTTGGGCCTTGATAGCCTCTTCAGGGTCGCTCCCCATCCATGTGCGCTTAAATCGACTCCCGAAGAGCTCGTTAGAATGACCATCAGGAGTGAGGGACACAGCCTGTTGCTGGCTCTTGATTGCCTCATCGAGGTCACTCAATGTCCGTGTGCGCTGATATCGACGCTTGAGTGATGCCCCAAGCTTGTTAAGATACTCTGGTTTGTCGGGATGATCATCGGGAGTGAGGGATACAGCCTGGCGCTGGGTCTTGATCGCCTCGTCGAGGTCACTCGGCTGCCCCATATACATACATCGTTTCTTAAGTGCAATCCCACAGACCATGAGATATATCGGTTTATCGGGATGACTATCTGGGGTGAGCGACAGCGCCCTCTGCACATTCTTGATTGCCTCCTCCAGGTCCCTAAGTGCCTCCGTACGCTTGAACTGAGCATACAGTACCCACGAAGCTCTGAGGAATTCCCGTGCTTCGGCCGAATTTCGCTCTTGCTCGAGTTCAGAGGGCAAATGATTCATGACTTTTCGGTATGTAGCAAGTTGGCGATGCTAGCGTGACTTAAGGACGATCATCTCGATGTGCAACAGGCCAAGATAACAGCTGAGGTACCTAGAACAGGTTGCAAATGTAGCCAAGCACACGATAAGTGAGAATCAAAATAGCACAAAGTGTTGCACTCACTCACTCAAATGGCGGCAAAAGTATAAAATCCTGTTGTGTGGCTGTGCAATGTGCTGTACGAGCAATATTCCGAAGGCTATACAATTCAACCAAGCTTAATTACTCGGAGATGCGGAGTCCGGAATCACGGGCGGGGCAAACGATTGTAAGTATTGAGTGCAAATTGCGGCCAACGGCCGCCCTGGGGCACAAAAGAATTGGCCTCATCACATGACCACGGTGCTCTCCCTCCGAGTCTCAGCTGCCTGCCAGGCTCTGGGTGTACACAACAGGGCACGTGTACACCGCAAGTTGAATAAACACTGCTGTCTCAATGCGAGCCAGCACTCCTTCGTTGCACATATTGGCCATCGCCCTCGCGTTACTCAATTGATGACCACCATGACGACAATGAAGTAGTCGGAAATGCAAGATATTTTCTCGATGCTGGCACCGATTGCATGCTGCGCAGCCGGGATTAGCCGTAGGACGCCGCAACAGCCTATGCCGCCCTCTAGGCCCTCCAAGACAAGAAAAATGCCCCGACCAACGTCTGCTTTTCATCTCTCTCCCCAGCCAATCGTGGACTTAATTTTATTTCCCCACAGCCCCTCTACTTTGTGCTCGCATACTACGCCTATGCACTTGCCAAACTTGAAATATGTCTTGATCATCTCGCAAACGCATTTAACGTCCTGCTCATCCGGAACCATAAATATCCTGGTAGTCTCCCAAGACCCCCTATGCTCGCATCTACTTTCTCTTCTCGGTCGCAGCTCATCGTGCACAGAGCCTTCGCTGATTTCCATCTCATCCGCACCCGCCTCTCCGTCCCCTTTACCCGAAATCCGAGACAGTTGTGCTTGCGTCATGACAGGCTTTCCGGAGCAATGTCTATGGGTAAAAATCACTTGGACTTTTTCTCCTGCCTCACACACATAACAAGGAATGTCCTACGAGCGGTTATACTCCTCTGGTGCTTGTCGCGCACTCCGTGTATACCTCTCCGCTGTTCTCTTTACCGTCCTCAGTTCGGAACTCGCCCTCTCCAGCGTAATCACAGCCACAACTATCCAGCCTACCGGCAAACTTGACTTGGCGCCCTTTTTTCGGCTCCGAGAAATATGGTGTTGGGTCGGACGCTTGCTATGGTGTGCCGTCATTCTCAGTTCTTACCTTTGCCATGTTCATCAAGATGTGACTAGCTGAATCACTCTGCATGTGGTTCACCTACTACACATCCTGCAGCCCATCTTGGCCCTCTTCGTTCTGCATTGATCCCCTGTTTTGAAAGGAAAAAGAGTCTCCTAGGCATACTCCTTGGTACAAAAATTGTCGCGCCATTTCGGGTTCATCTACCCATTTTTCCAACGCCAGGCGAGCGGAGCAGAAGACTCAAGGAACTTGCTGATCTCTGTGTTGCGATTTGGGAAGCGGCTAGTGGGGGGGGGGGCGGGGGAATATGCTGGTTGAATTATTGATGTGGACCTTCATATTTGATTCTCAACATGAAGTTTACTTAAGGTTTAAGTTTTTTCGAAGTAAAGTAATCCTGCTGACGGTTATGGACTAATAGAAGATTCATATACCCGCTCGCATCGTCTATTATAGGCACGCGACTGTTTTATGCGTTCGGTCGAGGTGAAGCTGACATCATCCGGATATTACCATCTAGCCCTGTCATTTTCGCGTGTGACGACGCCGTCTAGGGACATTAAAAAGCGGTAGAGTGTGCGGGGATGGCATTGAAGGGAGAGCCGAGGGTGATTAGGTATTGGCATTTACTTTAGGTTGTTGTTGATGGCTGAGAGGTGGAAGGCGGTGGAGGTGTTGGAGAGGGGGGCGGAGTTGGCGAGGGAGATAGGGCTAGATGAGGGGGAGGGGGGAGGAAGAAATGATGCTGGTTGGTGATAATGGATCGACATATTCCCCCGCTGAAGACCAAAACCAACGCTTACACCCACATATGTATTCACAGTGCACCTGCGTTTGAGTCATTACGGGCGAGGTCAAGAAAATATGCGCTTTTCACATATAAAAAAATAAGAAGGGGTACCTGCCGTAGGCCAGTGTGTCTGCCAGGACATAGAGAGCCGTGCTGTCTGAACTGATGTTGTGCTTAAAAAGCCTGAAGACGGGGACGGCGCTGTGCAAGAGCTCATCGGGGAACTGGAGGGAGACGCGGGAGTAGCCGGCGTGTGTGGTGACGTCTATTGCTGGGATCTTTCTTGTCCTGGATAAGTGTGACATGCGAAGTGGACCCAGCTGCTGTTTTCCATGTGGGTAAGCACTTTGCTCTCTTGTCGCCTGCTCGTTTCGAAGCGTCTCGGAGCTCCACCCAGAGCCTGCAGTGAAAAGGCTTTTTTACCTTCATAATTGTTGTTGGAGTTTGCCCTCAGTGCTGCTCCTTGGCAAATGTCATATAAATGCTGCGCGGATCCCAACGAATGGATTAGTCAGAAAGATATGGCACTTCCGAGCTGGAATTTCCATTTATTTTCACCTGTATCCAATAATATGGCAATCACTCAAGTACTCATGCCTTCTAGCGGTTTACTCTTATTCTTACTCTTCACCGTTACTGCCGTCGCTTTCTCGGGAAAGAATCACCGAAACATTTTAGTTGTGACCTCCATTGATAGTGTCCATTAGGTTGGATTTTCCTTTGCCTAAGCATCTTTGCACTCGCAAGATTGTGTTCAATGTGTTCCCGTGCAGGAACCTCAGCACCTGCGATTAACGTACTGACAGCCCCTTCCCGAGGCCTCAATCGTACCATAAATGTATATGCCCAAATCTCAGTATATACAGATAGAGTGGAAGTGAACATAGCGGCTAAGTAATGTGCGTGTGTGAACAAAAGGCTCCTGTTGATTACAGGAATCGTGGCTTGGCCCTTGTACCTCTCTCATAGAGTCGCGTAGCATCTAGATTCTAGTGATCTATATGGAGCTCCATCTGCACAAATATTAATCGCGTCGCGTCACGCATCGCGTCGCGCTACCTCATGTGTCATTGCACTACCTCATGTGTCGTTGTTACACTCATTAAAAGTGTGAATTATTAATGTGAGAGTAGGTACTGCTGTCTGTAGAGTTATTTGTAGGCTATGCTGTAGCTAAGGAATGAAAAGAATGACTTGAGTGAGGGTAAACTAAGGATTACCATAGTACTACTAACTAGAGTGAATAAGCTAACAATACCATAGAATTAGAGTAAGTGTAGTAGCCAAATATTATTGTAGGAGGTTCCGACCAAAGAGTCCAAGCGGACAGCCTGTCATACTCAGACATCAAAGGAGGGTGGTTTAAAGGACGGTGCGTAGACATTCCTGTAGACATGATCACCCTTATGAACAAACATGCGGGGTGGGGAAACTGGAAGCTCGAATGCAGGGACCGGGGCTGAAGGAGTGTTGATGTTCACATGGTGAATATTGCTCAGAGCATCAGTACTGATAGGGTCATCCAGTGTGAAAGAAGTCGTGAGGTCGTCTCCTGGGGCTGAGGGTAGCAAGAGAGGGGAGAAAGAAGGGAATGACGTAGTCGGTGAGGCTGGTGGATGGTAGAGCTGGGCTGGGGTAACCAGGATGTGCCCGTTGTCTACAGGATAATCAGCCGAGAGGTCCAATATGTCTTCTGTCTGCTCGTTGGTGAAGGAATAAGTATTGTTAGTCTGAGATGGGGGTAGCTACGAGTGGTGACTGACCTCTGAGTGGCTACTGAGCGTCAGATCCATCATAACTGGGCTAGGACTCCTTGGAGCAGGAGCTAAAAATCGAGATCCAGATGCTGTTGGTGGTTCAGAGACTGCTGTAGTGGGTTTCTTGCCGAGTTGTCTCCCATTGTAATTGTGATCATTCCGAGTATCTGATGATTAAAATTGAGTATCAAGAGATTGTTTATATGCATATATGCACTTACTTTTGCCCGAGTTCAGCTTCTTCTTCAGTGCATTGCGTACTTGGGAGTATCTAGTACTCCTATAAGGACCGGAGATACTACGGCCACCTCTTAAAGGGGTAGCAGAAGCAGGACGCCTAGAATTCTGCCGGGTTTTGACCGTTCTATCAGCTAATGGACCTACCCCATTAGGACTATCCGAGTTATCTGAGCCAACATCGACTTCTTTCCCACCCATCCTACTCTCCCCCACATTCGACACCCCACCATCACTGGACACCTCACCATCACTGGATTCCCCACCAACACCCCCTGTTACAACCTTCTGTGCCGCTGCTGCCTTTCCCTTGGCCCAAGCACTGAAAACTTCTGGGTCCACCAGGCATGAAAGAGCTACTCGTAATTTTACAAGGTCAGTTTTTATAATGAAATCGAGCTCAGGCATATGCACTAATAATTATCCTTGAATCACGTACACCAGCTCCTGCACGCCCTTTCATGTCAAACAGATCTTGGCCATTGGGTTCGCTGATCTCAGGATTAAACAAGAGCTTTCCATCTCTGCCAAGCAAAAACCACTGAAGGTCCTGCTTGTTGGCCCACTCAAAAACACATGGGAGACAACGTTGTAACCAAGCTAAGCACTCTGAGCTATTCCATTTCTTGTTAAACCAAAGGGGTAATGCAGAAGTTTCATTTCGTGTCGCAAGTCCATAATGCTCAATGTGAGCAACACGACTGCTACCTGGAGCAATATCACTGATCAAGGTACCCTGTTTTTTTGTTTAGCGTTAGTCCTCTGTGCCCAATACAAGATATTCCAAACTCACATTATCCAGCCCATCTGGAATGCAAACCACTGCAGAAACGCCAATGAAACCCACACCCTTTCCTTCGGTCCCAGCTTGACCCAAGTGGTTTATCTACCACTTTATGTTAACCAGCTGACGCGCTCATATATAAACTGTGCTCACCATATTTTTTAGATTGAGTGGCCTGAATCCTTTCAACGTTTCTGTCCTTGCCTCTTTCATGCTTATAAACAACTGAAGCCCACTGTGAGTCAATGATGACTCAAGCTCCGCTTTTACTAATCCTTCAATGTTGACTGTATCCAGACTTTGTTGCAGTGAATGCGTGTTGCTCGCTGCCGCTCTACGTTTCATAGACCTTGTGCTTGTTGACGCCTTAGATGGTTGCATGGTATCTGTGTAGCCTTGTAGGATTTGTCGGAGAGGTGTTGTCAGCGCCACGTGCAGGATGACAGGTAAGTAGAATGCGCAAAATATTGATGAGTTGGCACTCAATAGATTCTGTTCCGATGGTCCCTTGAAGTCGGTGCCAGCAAAGCAAATAATAGATCCCGTTTCCCTCCGATAAGCCCCCCTGCTACACCAATCTCATCTATTCTCTGCTCGAGTCTATCTCCTCTGCTGTCTCAACCATGTTCATAGTAGTAATATTTTGTACTTATTATTTAGTATTACATGTCCCTTATATTCAACTGTACTCCAATTGAAACCATAACATTGT
Organism: Lepiota venenata; assembly: GCA_004296355.1. Classification (NCBI taxonomy): domain Eukaryota; kingdom Fungi; phylum Basidiomycota; class Agaricomycetes; order Agaricales; family Agaricaceae; genus Lepiota; species Lepiota venenata. The sequence continues at coordinate 617,254 of RCFS01000021.1, forward strand.
GTGCACGGCACCACTGCTCTGCTCGAGGCTTCCAGATTTCATTTGGCAGCAAGATTTCAATGTGAGCTTGACCACCTCGTCCTATCTGTATAACCTCATGTATTGGATATCCACCCACATCCCATTTGTTCTCTTGGATTTGGTAGTTACTTGGTAGTATCCCTTTGTCCTCAGCTGATTGATATATCTTTGCAAATAGTAATTCAATAGCTGTATTATTCTGGAATGGATGATTGGATGGTGGTGGTGGAATACCTTCATGTTGGATATTATGCTGTTGGTCTTTGGAGATCTGATAAGCAATAGTATTCCATCTCTCTTCATCAACGCTGTGGCCTGCTCCTGTCTGACCTCGCTCCTGTTGAATCCTATCTCCTGATGTCCCTAAATATCTTTGAAGTAGCTCTGGATGGATTCCATTGTATTCATCAACATAGATTCCATCAGATATTTGACCAAGAAGGTGGAGATCCTATTTCAGATCATGTTAGCTACCCGAACATTGATACAGAATAAACATACACTTGGACTTTGACCACCAACATGATGTGGATGATTATTCCACATTTGTTGGAACTCTAAGCAATCGGCATTTATGTCATCAAGGAAGAGACGGTGCAGGAGCCAAAGATGATCAGGATTATAGCAATTTAGATGGTGCATTCTCTCTAGCCGTTGAAAAAATGCTTTCCATTGATGGCAAAAATGCTTTCCAACTTCCCCCCATAACTGTTCAATTCGTGTATTGTGGGTAGAGCTGAAATATATCAGATGTATTATTAGGTTATTTATTTAATATACACTTACAATCCCCAGAGAAATGACCCACGGTTCGGCCCATGTCGCATGATCATATATATTGAAACTAATATGTTTTCACCACCACAATCCCCACGTACACGAGAAGGGCAGTCATATTGTTCAATTGAGCTCAGGAAAAGATCAAGAACTGTTGATGTTTTGTTATTATTGCTTGCTCGCAATCCAGTAACCTGTCAATAATTTGCATTAACCTTATTTCCATAATTTATATCTGAAATTACCAATCTAGAGTAGCCATCGATCAGCCCATGAACCACAAAACCCCAAGGCATGAGCTTATGGTGTCCATCAAGGTGCCAAACACTATTTGGTCGCTTAACCTTATATTGACGACGTCTAATTGCCCTTCTGTGTCGCGATACAATTCCTACAGGATCAACCCGACGCATGGATGATATTACACGTTGTCGTTGAAGCCGGAGGCCCTGGGCACGCAAATGACCTAGTATATACCGTATTCCCATTTGTGGCTTCGTTTCCTTCAGTTGCCGTATAATCTTGTCCAACTCCTCATCCTGAAGTTGTGAAAATTGCTTGTAAATACCATAAGTCATCATGTATGATCAGAGCGTGTTTTGGTGGACACCAATTTGTTTTGCAAGTCGAGATATGGTAATATTTCTCTGTGGTTTCATTGTTTCTCGTAAAAATCTGACATTGATAAGTTTTCGAGGTCTTCCCCGGTGTCCTGTGTGAAGAACAGTTACTGGCTTCAACTGATCAACATTATGATCATGTCTATAGTTTGTGAGCCAGTATCGATACCAACTGAAGCCTGATATTTACCTGCCTGTTAACTGTTGAGATGCTGATAATAACTCTGATCCAAGTCGACCGAGTTGCTTTGCACAAGCTACCAGCCATTCCCTTGGTAATGGATTCCGGGTATCGTTTGCCATTGCTTGCAGAAGAGGAACAGAATCGTTGATAAGAATGGATGCATGCTGTTGAAGCTGAATAGAGTCAGCACCCTCGAGCTGAAGAGAATGAGTAGCTCTCAGGTATGACTCAGAGATAGTTTTATGTGCCGAAATTGTATTTCCAGGCCATGAATTATGTGCTTCTGGTATTGGCAAAGGTAAAAATGTTGTTAATGACATGAGGGTTGTGGGTAGTAGATTTATTACTATGGTATCATGCCGTCTGGAGGTCTCTATGCTTGAGATGATTTGATAATTGATCAGAACTACAGATTATCATGATAAGAGGTTATAAACAAATCTCTTCTATCTTTAATAAGAATACATGAGCCAAGCCGTTGGCTTGATATAGAATATAATATCTAGGTCTACCATCTCTCAAATAAGTCAGCATTTAGAAAAAAACACCCATCTCGAAGACATGGTTGAAAGACACCCAACCTACTACTTTGATGGTGGCCACTTTGTTTTTCAGGTGAGAGCTTCATCTAATATCAATATAATATGATATTTAAACCACAGAATTTGTTTCTGGGTACCGTAGGTCGACTGTACTCTGTATAAATTGCACACTGATCTCCTCATTCGCCATTCCGATTTTTTCCACAATTTATTTCAGGACTGCTGCCCATCCATTGGTGCACATGGGTCAGAAGGATCATGCAATGATAATCCAATCATCCTCTCTCAATCAAATAATGCTGGGCCTTTTGCATCAGATGAGTTTAACCATTTTTTAGCATGGCTATACCCAACTATGTAAGGATTACTGATATATTGTAATAAAACACAGCAAGCTAATGGGTTGACAGGCAGTCTATTACCAGAGACGTCTACCACTGGGCCAGTGTCATGAAAGTTGCCCATTTCTACGACATTGAACAGGGAAAGGCAGACGCAAAAAAGGAGCTCCTATTTCGGATACGCTATATGGATGATGAGCCTATTCTTGCCTTATCGGTCAGAATCCAGTTCAAAATCCGGGAACTGTTCCAACAGGGGTTCCGAGCACTAGTTCGGAAGCCATTCCCATCAATTTCTGCCGGTGATGGTGATCAAGTCGGTTGGCGGGTTATTGCAGCAGTGCACAAGACACAATTAGCTATCCAAGTATATCGTTGTCAGATGGGCTTCTTTGCCCCTCGCTTGTCCCACCATCCTCTCGAGTGTACTGGAGCTCAGCAAGGCCAGTGCACGGCAAAGTTTGAGGATGCATGGTGGAAGCAAGTGGGACACCTTATTCTTGATCCTGAATTCCCAGTTTCTTGTGATGATTTGGAGGAGAAACTGCCAACATTCACATTCCCAGGAACAACGCCAGCTTGTTGGCAGAGGACTTGGGAGAATAAAGACTCCTGGGTACATATCTTTCGGCAGGAAGAAGCAATTGTACAGGACTGTATCCAGAAGATGGAGGATATATTTGGCCCATGGATTGAACTTTAGCCGAAGATTTTCTGTACCAAAGAATTTTATATATTTGTCTACTACTTCCTAAACTTACAGATGAGCTTATCAATGATATATGAGGTAGCGCGACGCGATGCGTGACGCGGCGCGATTAATATTTGTGCAGACGGAGCTCCATAGATCTAAAACCCATCGATCATTACCCCTCGGACCCATCCTGCTCTCTACACGTGTTGTATTCGATGGCAATACAAAAAGGGTTGCATTGGCGTACTTTATGCACCATAATGTACAAAAGGCACCCAGAATGTATATGAATTGTGGTCCGACTCTCGCATCTCTTGAACAGCTTCGTGCAACGCCCGTGCCGCTTGGTTGCTATCCGGCTCTCCTCCAGACAGAAGCACTGAATACACCTTTGCAGCAACTCGAGCAGCCGGCTCATCGGGTATGGACCACATCGTCCCAATCACGTTGCGATATCCTGCACCCAACATTGCACCAGTAATATGTACCGCCTCGTCCGATACATGCTCGTCTCCAGTCGCCGTTTGACAAGCTGACAAGAATGCGAGGTCAGCATGATCAAACGACTTGGCGACAATGTCCATGATCGTCAGACGTCGGTCATGGAGGCAGAAGCCACTCCGCGTGGGCTCTTCCTTGTCCTGGACAGCGTGACATGCAAGGTGGACCCAGCTGCTGTTTTCCATGTGGGTCAGCACCCGTTCTTGTGTTGCCTGCTCGTTTCGGAGTATCTCAGAACTCCACCTAGATTCTGCAGTAAATAGTTCTTTTATCTTTACAATTTCTGTCTTAACACCGGGAAGTGAGAGCTGGCCAGGCGTGTTGGCCATGGCGATGCCAACGAGTCGATCTAATCGCTGGGGCTTCGCCGCTCTTGCCTCGAGCAAGGCATTAATTGTCGGTGTGTAGGATGAAACAACATAGTTAAAAGTTCCATCTATCCCGGTCCTGGTTCTACGACAAGCAGCATGGAGTGGAAAGAACGTGAGAGGCCCAGTTGGACACCACCAAACCCGGGGAATGTGAGAGGAGGAAGATCTAGCTTTCTACACTCAATTGTGAGAACACATATCGCGCAAGAGCAAGAACCTATTACCGTCATGCCCAAGCCTTCTAGGATAGGATAGACAATCTTCAAATACGTTTGCTCCAGGATATTCATGATGAGCGACCTGTCGGCTGGTCGAACCATTCCACCAGTACGATTCTCCCATCTCTGAGCCCGACGCGGATTTGCGAGATATAGCCGCAATGACTTATGCATCTTCTCTAAATCATTGTACTGAAGCTTTTTCAGTGGGATATGGAGAACCTGGTTTCTCTCTCGGTCAAGCACTAATGCATCACAACGGCGCTCATGGACATTGATGACAACCACAGGACCCGAGCTAGCGGCTTCCATGAGAGCGGAGACTTTCTTTGGAAGAAGGAAGTCTTCAAAGTCCGGAAGTGAGCGGATCTTCTGCAGAAGTACATCCCACTGCTCTGCGAGGCGATGATGGCGTTGAGTGTCTTTCTCGAGTGATATAGAATTTTCGATGAGATCGGGTGTGATTGGGTTATGCCCTCGAGTGGCTGCGTTGCGAAGCTCATGAGATATTTGAGTAAATTCGGCATAGAGATCTGGATAGGCTTTGCGCAGAGGGCCTGCAGATGTTCGGAGTTGGAGTAGCTGATTCCAGACAAGTGAACGTCCCTGCTCGAGCCACTCAAGCGCGCGATCTGGATTTCCAATATCGAGGGCAAATGCAGCAGCCTCCCTCGGAATATTGCCAAGGCCGGTGAGCTGTGAATGACGTGTAATAATGGAATCTCCAATCCAAGCAACTTGTGGAAGGAGGCTGATAGCTTGGGTGTATGCGATCATAGCAGAGGAAGGATCCCGAATGGCTTCTAGGCGAGCCCACCGTCGGGACGCACGGCATCGGAGTAAGATCAAGCCAATGGTGGAAGTTGCACATAATCGGAAATTTGAAACTGCACTTTCCAAATCATTTGACAACTTAGTATGCTGAAACCGGCTCCCAAAGAAAATCCCGAGGTTGGTAAGGTACATTAATTTGTCAGGGTGATCATCAGGAGTGAGGGATATGGCCTGGCGCAGGGTCCTGACGGCCTCATCGAGGCAATTTAGCTCCCCTGTGCGTCCAAACTGACTGTGGAGAAACGCCCCAAGGTTGCTAAGACGCCCCGGTTTGCTGGGATGATCATCAGGGGTGAGGTACATAGCTTGGCGCTGGGTCTTGATGATCTCATTGAGGTCACCAAGTGTCCTTGTGTGCTCAAATTGACTGTGGAGGACACCTCCAAGGTCGTTAAGGTACCCCGGTTTGTTGGGATGGTCATCAGGACTGAGGGATACGGCCTGGCGCTCGGACTTGATAGCCTCATCGAGGTCGATCAGTGTCCCTGTGCGCCTAAATCGACTGTGGAGGGAAATCCCAAGGTTGTTGAAACACTCTGATTTGTCAGGGTGGTCATCAGAAGTGAGGAGTACTGCCTGGCGCTGGATCTTGATGGCCTCATCAAGGTCACTCAGTGTCCCTGTTAGCTCAAATCGATCCTTGAGGGAAGTTCCCAAATTCTGGAAATACACTCGTTTGTTGGGGTGATCATCGGGAGTGAGGGATACGGCCTGGCGTTGGTTATCGATGGCATCTTCGAGGTCGCTAAGTCTCCCTGTCTGGTTAAATTTACTCATGTAGGAACTCCCGAGGCAGTCCAGGTAATTCGGTTTGTCGGGATGATTATTTGGAGCGAGGGATACAGCCTGGTGTGTCCTCTTGATAGCCTCTTCCATATCAATTGGCATCCCTGTGTGCTGATATCGAAACCGAAAGGAAACCCCAAGGTTGTTGAGGTACATTGGTTTGTCGGGATGGTCATCAGGAGTGAGGAATACGACCTGGCGCTGGATCTTGATTGCCTCATCAAGGTCGTTCAGTGTCCCTGTACGCTTAAATCGACTCTGGAGAGAAGCCCCGAGGTTGTGGATACACCCTGGTTTATCAGGATGATCATCAGGAGTGAGCAATACGACCTGGCGGTCAGTCTTGATGGCCTCTTCGAGGTCACTCAGTGTCCCTGTGCGCAGAAATCGACTGTGAAGGGAAACCCCAAGGTTATGGAAATACCCTCGTTTGTCGGGATGACCATCGGGAGTGAAGGCTACTACCTGGCGCAGGGCCTTGATAACCTCTTCGAGGTCACTGAGTGTCCCTGTGTGCCTAAACTGACTGAGGAGGAAAGTCCCAAGGCTGCTGAGACGCCCTGGCTTGCTGGGATGATCGTCAGGAGTGAGGGATATGGCCTGGTGCTGGGTCTTGATGACTTCTTCGAGATCGCTCAGTGTCCCTGTGTGACCGAATCGGCTGTGGATGAAAGTCCCAAGGTTGCCAAGGCGCCCAAGTTTGCTAGGATCATCGTCAGGAGTGAGGGCTACGGCCCAGCGCTGGGTCGTGATAGCCTCTTCGAGGTCACTCAGTGCTCCTGTGTGCTTGAATCGAATGTAGAAGGAACCTCCAAGGTTGTTGAGGTACATTGGTTTATCAGATTGATAGTCATAAATAGGGGATATGGCCTGGTCTTGAGTCTTGATAGTCTCTTCAAGGTTACTCAGTATCCCTGTACGCCCGAATCGACTCCCGAAGAAAATCCCAAGCTTATTGAGGTACGTCGATTTGACAGAATGATCATCAGGAATGAGGGATACAGCCTGTTGCTGGCTCTTGATAGCCTCATCAAGGTCACTCAATGTCCGTGCGTGCTGATATCGATGCTTAAGCGAAGCACCAAGGTTGTTAAGATACCCTGGTTTGTCGGGATGATCGTCGGGAGTGAGGGATATGGCCTGGCGCTGGGACTTGATTGCCTCGTCGAGGTCACTCCGCCGTCCTGTGTGCATGCATCGTCTTTCAAAGGAAATTCCGAGGGTCATGAGGTATATCGGTTTGTCAGGATGAACATCTGAGGTGAGCGATAGTGCCCTCTGCACACTCTCGATTGCCTCTTCCAGTTCCCCGAGTGCCTTCGTACGCTTAAACTGAGCATTCAGCGTCCACGAAGCTCTGAGGAATTTCCGTGCTTCGGCTGAGTCTCGCTCTTGCTCGAGTTGTGAGGGCAAATGATCCATCACTTTTTGAATACGTGCAAGTTGGCGATGCTAGCACGACCCAAAGATGATCAGCTTGACATCCAACAGGGCCAAGATGACATCTGAGGTACCTAGAACGGGCTACGCAAGGCAACTAGATGCACGATAAGTCAAAATAAAAATGGGACAAAGGGTTGCACTTACTCAAATGACGGCAAATGCGTAAAAATGCTGTTGTGTGGTTGTGCAACGAGCTGGGAAGCAATGTTCTGGAGGCTATGCAGGTCAACCAAGCTTAAATATAGCTAGTTACTCGGAATGGGGAGTCCTGAAACCCACGCAAGACGTATGCATGCTGACATAGGATTGTATTTTGCAAATTTAAAGTTGACCCAGATTGAATCGTTGTGAGTTTAGTACAAATCACCCTGGGGCAGAATCCCTCATTAGATTGCGTATCACATGACCGCTTGCGCTCTCCCTCTCTCTCAATGTCGAAGGAGCAGCACTACTGGCTTCAGCTCCGTGCTGCCCTCGCTGCTGGGCTCTGGCGCACACAACACCCAGCCAGGGCATACAACGCAACCACACCCCTCTCCTGGCCAGAGCTCCTCCGCAAATTCAATAAACACTGCGGTGCCAACGCGAGCCAGCACCTCCTCGTCGCACACATCGCCCACCACACACGCACCCTCGCATCTCCCCTTGACGACGACAACGATGACGGCGCGGTCGAAAATACTGCCGGATCTTCGCTCAAGATGGGCTCCGAGTGCATGCTGCGCAGCCAGGATCAGCTGCAGGACGCCGCGACAGCCTATGCAGCCCTCCAGGCCCTCCTTTATGACAACAAAAACGCCCCAACTAACGTGCGCTTTTCATCTCCCCCCTCCCCCAGCCAATCATACACTTAATTTGATTTCCCCACAGTCCCTCCACTTTGTGCTCGCATACTACGCCTATGCACTCGGCAAGCCTGAAGAATGTCTCGAACATCTCGTAAACGTACCTGACATCCCACTCATCCAAAACCATATCCCAGTCGTCTCCCAAGACCCCCCACACTCGCATGCACCTTCTCTCTTCGGGCACAGCTCATCGCGCGCAGAGCCCTCGCTGATCTCCATCTCATCTGCATCTTCCCCTCCGTCCCTTTTACCCGAAATCCAAGACGGCCGTGCTTGTGCCATGGCAGAAGCTTTCCGGAGTATCTGTCTACAAGGTAAAAGTCACTTGGAAGTCCTCTCTCCCGCCTCACACATATAACAAGGAATGTCCCATGAACGATCATACCCTTCTGATCCTCGCCGCGCACTCCGTGCCTACCTCTCCGCTGTCCCCCTCTTTACCATTCTCACCTCGGAATTCACCCTCTCTAGCACAACCACGACCACATCTACAGCCACTATCACCCAACCTGCCGGCAAATTCGACTTTACTCCCTTTTTCCAGCTCCGAGAAATGTGGCGTTGGGTCGAACGTTTACTCTGGCGCGCGGTCGTTCTCAGTTCTCGTCTCTGTCATGTTCATCAAGATCCTCCCACTGAATCATTATGGTCATGGTTTACGCACTACACGTCCTGCAGCGCCGCTTGGCCCTCTTCGTTCCGCACCGCTCACCGCTCTACCATCTCCACCCTCTTTCTCCGTGCCTTTGTTCTCCGCTATCGCGTTCTCTCACCATCGCCCGTCTCGAAAGGGAAATGGGTCTCACAGGCACGCTCTTTGGTACAAGACTATCGCGCCATCTTGGGCTCATCTACCCAATTTCCAAAAGCAGGCGAGCGGAACAGAAGAGTTGAAGAACTTGTTGATCTTTGTGTTGCGATTTGGGAAGCGGCGAGTGGAGGTATCGGGGAATATGCTGGTTGGGTTATTGATGTGCGTTTTTTGAAATTTGTTTCTCAGTTCGACATTTACACCAGTTTCAGATTCTGTGGTGGGCTACGAGGTATACGTTTAATTCGCCTCGGATTTATCGTCACTATGACGCGTCTGTTTCATTTGGCGGGTGATACGCCGCTTGCGATACGGACTTTGAAGCTTTATGTTCAGATTGTCGGTAAAGCATGGTTGGTGGCGCAGAAAAACAAACAGCAACGACAACAAGACGGAACTACTAATCTTTCCTCTGACGATGAAGAGTCAGATGAAGAGTGGATGGAAATGATGATATTTGGAGTGCGCATGTTATGCCGGTTTGCTGCGACTGCGAATGAATCGGATGCGATGGATGAGTTGAGGTATGCGGAGACGTTGATTGAGAAAGCGAGAGAGAGGTTGGATGGGAGTGAGGAGAATAGGAGGGTGGTGGCGAATTTGTGGATTGCGGAGGGGATCTGGAATTCAGTTATGGCGCTTCGAGGTGCGGTTCAAGTTCTTTTCCAAATAATACAGTCGTATTGATGGGTATGGGATGATAGAAGAAGATCCTTATACCCGCCCACATCGTTTACAACAGGCCCATGATTGTTTCACGCGTTCGATTGAAGTGAAGTCGACCCCCGTTGGATACTATCATCTCGCGTTGTCATTTTCGCGTGTAACAACGCCGTTTAGGGACATTAAAAGAGCGGTAGAATGTGCGGGGATGGCGTTGGAGGGGGAGCCGAGGGAGATTAGGTATTGGCACTTGCTGGGACTGTTGTTGACGGTTGAGGAGAGGTGGAAGGAGGCGGAGGAGATTTTGGAGAGGGGAGCGGAGTTGGATAGGGAGTTGGGGGGTTTGGATGAGGGAGGGCAGGATGAGGAAGAAGCGACGGTGGTTGATGATAACGGAAATGAACTATCAACGGCAACTTCGTCCCCCGTTGAAGAACCGACAACAACACCCGCACAAGTACACGTGCTGGAAGAAGGACATGACCACATCCCACCCGCGTCCGAGTTACTACGATCTATGTTGGAACCCAGTCCACCATCGAGGAGAGAGGTATACGAGTATAGTTTGCAACTGAGGATGACGCAAGTGGCGTTGGTGGAGGTTGTCAAGGGAGCGGAGGGGGCTGAGATGAAGTGGGTGGATGTGTTTGGGTGGATTGCGGAGAGGAGAAGGGGGAGGGTGGGGTTTTGTATTCTTCTGAACGTGAGCGTGGGTTGTGCCGTCTCTTTTTTTGCTGATTTAATTTTAATTTGAAGACTCGCATCGGTTATCAATGGAGAGTTCGGCGCCATTGAGTATGATGGGGCGTAAGACGTTTGTAACGGGAGGGGGAACGATGGTGACGGTGCAGGGTGGTGATGGTGGCAGTGGTAGTGAGGATAGGACGGCAGAGGTGATTTCATTAGATGGTCGAGAGGAGGAGGTGCAGGCGCAACACCAGCAACCAGCACCAGCAACAGCGGGATCACCGCTTATTGTCTCGCCGATTCCGATTACAATTTCGCCCGCGACGCCTGAACCCGGAACGTTGCATCATGAGCATGAGCATGAGCACGCTGCCTTGCCTTTACCGGAGGATGGAGAAAAAGAAAAGGAGAAGGAGAAGGAGAAGACGAAGATGAATGGGTTACGCGTGAAAAGATCTGCCTCGATTGATCGCGTAGGTGGAGGAGGGGATACATCGAAGAGTAAAAAAATGCAGCAGATGTTAAAGGATCATGTGCACAAGGGGCGTGCTGGGATTTCTGCGGTGTCGAGGAGGATTGGACATGGTGTTTCGAAGCATCATGGGCTGCATTTGAGGAGGAGTAATTCGTCGCCTAGTGAGTGTTTATTATTACTACTATTATTATCATTGGCTGACGGAGTACCGTAGACTTTCATGAAGTGATACGGAATGCCTCATATCAGGCTTCGTCAATTCACTCGAGGCGGCGTTTGGGGTCGTTTATACAATTTAATGATCGAACGCCGACGGCTTCGCCACCACCGCCCCAACCGCCATTACCACCGCCACCGCCGGCTTCACAATCTTCGGCGCAGACCGAAGCGAAGGTGAAGGTGACCAGTTGGCAAGCGAAGGAGAATCGGATGTTGAGTGATTTGTGGTTGATGAGTGCTGCTACGTTTAGGAGGTTGGGAAAGATTGAACAGGCAAAGGGTGCGATTCAGGAGGCTGAGGTGAGGGATGAGGGGAATCCGGGGGTTTGGGTTCAGGTGTGTTCTTGTGTGCTCCTCTATTCCCCACCTTTTTTTTGATGGAAGGATTTTTTGAAGCTTGGACTTTATTATATGGCGCTGGAGCAACGACAGCATGCGATTGATGCGTTACAGAAAGCGTTGTTTATGAGTACGGATGATATTGCGGCGACGATTCATTTGAGCCGGCTTTATCTTATGCCTGTCTCGTCTCCATCCGCTTCGTCTTCCAGCACCAACTACACCACTTCCACTGCTACTACAGGTGATACGTCCCCGACCTCGACCCTCGCCACTCCTAGTGAAGGAAAAGGCTCGGAAGTGGATCGAAGTAACGTGGATCTCGCGGCGGGTTTGTTAGCGCATTTGACGAGGGGAAAGGGATGGGATGTTCCTGAGGCTTGGTATTTTTTGGCGAAGGCGTATGGGATGCAGGGGGGGAGAAGGGAGAGGGAGAGGGAAGCGTTGAGGAGGGCGTTGGAGGTTGAGGAGGGGAGGGGGGTTAGGGATGTTGGATGTGCTTTGGGGTGGTGTATTTGATTTTTTTGATTTGCGGGGGGTTGGTTGGTATGTTGCTTTTTTTTTTGATAGCGTGAAGGCGCGTTGGGTGGTGTTGGTTATGGTTGATACGGATAGTTGAAATCCTTTTTTTTTCGGTCGTTTTATTTTGAAACGACCGCAGTCTATCCATGGCAACCCTAAGATCTAAAATATTTTGTAGCCGCAGACCAGCACTCGGGGCCGGTACAAGGGTATTGACAGCAACGGGGGAACCAAGTTTGTGACACTTCCCGTGAGCTTTTTCCAACGGTTGGGATGTCTTGCGTAGTGGGACCGCTTTTCTACCCCCCTTTTTTTTCACTTTGGAAGGGTCCAGACGATCATTAAGGAATTTACATACATATTAGTACTTGAATAATGTAACATTGTAAAAGCATGTGTGGATAAATATACAGATGAATGCGTTCAAAAGTAACTATATGGTGTCCTCAACGATCCTGGAATAGAGGGTGGTGCAAAGCTAAACCGTATGGGAAGAGGAAAGGGCGAGCTCCGACCTCGAACGTGCTTGCCGATAGTATGTCGTGAAGCTTGGTGTGCCGGTGATGATTCTATCATACTCATAGGTTGAGCGTGACGTAGTAGTCTATTACCAGGAACTGAAGATGAACGAGTGGATGGAGGGTAGGATATTCGGGCGTGCGGATCGAGTGTACCGGAAAGCTGTACTAGTCGTCGTCCCCTAGGCTGCTGCTGCTCGGCCGCCGCTGGCGTTGCAGGGGTGCTTTCAGCCATTGAGGCCGCGCGCGGAGTAAGGGTTGATAGTGAGGGCTGGTCAGATCGGCGGTCGGAGGATGTTCCCTGTTCCGTGACATTTATCACCTCCAGCAGGGAATAAGATTCTGAACTGTGGGGTGATGCAGGGGACGGCGAGCTCAAGACGAAGAAGAATGGTTGAGTGAATTCAGGGATGCTGAGGTCTGATGGTGGGTGATCGGGCTGGAGGTGTCGCTGAGGGACGCCTGTGGATAGTGGATCCGGAGCACCTGGTGGTGAATGCATCTACAGGCAAGATGGTTAGTCGTTAGGGAATATACGTCAAGCGCAACACACACACCTCTTCTTCCGTGTTGAAATAATCATCATAAGTCTTGTACAGGAGACTATCTTCATCTATAGATGGTTGTCGTGTCGGTTGACCCACTGATGTTTGGAGAACCAGCCGGGGCTGAGAGTCAGTTGGTTCCATGGGGTTCAGATGAAAAGTAGGGTATAGCGGGCAAATGGTGCACGGGGAATGCAGGCCATTAAACAGGGGGGGGGAGTGAACCAGGGTCACTACAGCAAGAGTCGGAGTCACAACTTCTGCATTGCGCTTGCATGTTATACAGTGCGTCACGACAGCTGGAACGCACTTTTCGAGTGTGTTGTCCATCAAACAAATAGTCAATCATAGTCAAACCTCTCCACTGTTGCCTTGGTAACAGGATTCTGCAGTTCAATTATTGCACATCGGACATGTCGCACTTTGATGGCTAAATCACAGCCTTCGTTAGTCGACCTGATAGACAAGTAATCCAGACATTGCAGCAACATTGCATTTCCCCGCCAACCTCATCGCGAAGGTGCTTGATATTATTCTTCCAAGTTTGTTAGATTTCCATTGTATGGTGCTGAGCATGTCGGTATGAGCGGAAGAATTGCATTGACAGATCCAAAACGTCGCGGGCGGGGCGGTGGCAAGGCAATACATATAGCCTATAGGTTGACAGGCACTCTCCGGCGTTCAGCCACCCGACTTTAAGCGCTTGATGACCCGCCACCGGAATCGGCCCAAGGTGACCGAGAACGTCCCTGATCTAATAGGTCTGAGCCGTCTCTAAGCCCCTAAGCGTCTTCCCTACAGAAACTCACTTCGCGATCATGAAAATGATGCTAACTCGTACCTAAGAGGACCTAGGATCAGGCTACAGACTCTCCCACTCTGATGTGACCTAAACGTTTGAGATTTGATAACCTTGACGGAGCTGACACACACCCTTGCCCGCGACCCTTTGCATGAGGGCCCCTTGAGAGTTCTCGCGCGCTAAGCATGTTACGAAAAGTATTTCTACTCTCCTGAGTGTCACGAAAACCCCCTCCCTTGTGCCTCACCACCACTGCTACAGCTTTTTCCTCCCAGAAACTGGGTAGTGCAAGACACGATACTTGCTGTTGAAGCTCGAAGAGTTGAAAACTATTGCTGGATGTCACCAGGTATCCCATCCATAGGAACATCTATAGTCATTTCGAGCGAGCTTCTTCTGGTCAGCTGGACTTTTCTTTCGCTACAAACATATACTGAGAGTCCGAGAAATAGATATATGATTATCTATGCACGCTAGCAGCCGAAGTACATCAACACTCATGTCGCCCCATTGTTCCAATCTGATTGATATCAGGCTGCCAACGTCTGGTCCCGCCCATTGTCCTTCGTCACATTTATATTTTACATGAACCGGTATCTTCCTTTCGTTGACACGAGCATTTTATTCGGCCGTAGGCGCCTTTCCCAGACCCATCTACTTTGTGTATACTCAGTTGGATTTTTTCCATTTAGTCCATATGAGCATCCCGACCTTTCAGGTTTGTATCTCATCCCCGCTCCTAGCATCCATTGTAACAGGATGCACTAGGTGTGCGAAAGCTTCACTCGAGTATATATATGTAAGACGGGACTATGTTTTCCTCTGCTTGACTTTGAAGATCCTTCTGCAGGGCTTTTAGTGGTTGGATCAATACTATCTCATGGTGAGCAATCTCCGCACTTCAGGGGTCCTATCACACACACTTACCCTTCGTGGCTATGCAGTGGTTATCATGGTCAGAACTTGTGCTCTGTGGGGTTATCACCGATGGATTCTTGTTCTAATTGGGATGTTAGCCCTGGTACGTGGGTGTTTTCTGCTAGGTATCAAGGTGATTAGAGCATTTGTATGCTAGTTTGAGTTTACCACTGCGCTGGTAGCGACGTACTTTCAGATGAGATCCCTAGAATGTACGTAGCCGGTTTATTTGAACTATCTCAAAGTTGGTTGAATCAACCGTGACGATAACAGTGGTCGCAACCCCGGCAGGATGCCTGGTCCGACAAGCTGGAAAAATAATTATTTTAGCGTACATCATGATATTTATAATAGAAGCCGGTGAGTTTGTTACAGACCTTTGGTACAAGCGCCAGACGATTGATTTTATCGTAGTCATCGTTATACTCACACTCGTCATGGCCTATCGTCACCGTATGCTCAATTTCCTTCGTTCAGAACACAAAAGAAAATAAGTTGAATGTTATATTTGCTACAACCCCTAGTCGCCGCTTCTCGAGCTTTCTGGGTTCGCCATTTGTATCAGAATGGTATCTACATTTCCCTACATACAGAGTGCTATCACGCTCAACTTCGCAATTTACAGGAAATTTCTTCTGCGTCATGATGTTAGGTTCGTGAGTTCACTCATCGGAAGTGACCTCGGTGGGTCTCAGGACTAACACACTCCTGCTTGCTCTCACTATCCAGCCGTCAGCCTAGTCAATATCGTACTCCCGATAACAACCCCTGTACGTGTCATCACCCCACAATCAGCTATCCAAAAGAACGTCCCTCACCACATCCTCTTTACAAGCCGATGTACAAAAGCCTCTTCTCCACGCAAGTCTCTTTCCACTTTCATCAAACCACTGGCAGCGCTCCTGCTCACTAGTATCTTATTCTAGTCCTCAACGAGTTCTCCACTCCATAATTTGCAATAGAGTTTTCTTGCTTGTCTTCAAGCACCGGAAAAAAGCGGAGAATCACAAGCCTATGCGAACTCATGGCTTAGGTATAGAATCGGATCCTGTCACCAGACTGGGGTGCGTTGCGCTCCTTCGTACAAGTGACTATTTTTTTTCATGGTGATACCAAAGTACGATTGCGGCAAACATGCGGCCTAGCCGGACAAACACCACTACTATCAATACAGACCTTTTCCAATTTCATGTTTACTCCAACGATGCATGTTGACCAGATGATTGAGCCCTCTGGTTTCAAATTGAGGCAGAGATATGCAATCCTGTGTATTTATGGTGTCGTTTCAAAATAAAAACTATTACAAGTAAAGAAATAAATGCATTGTAGACAATGGGTGCAATGTGCAGCATATCATAAATGCTATTAGACGCCTAAGCCAAACGAAGTGATATAAGAGCAGCGTCCCATCGCGTCGCAATCTAAAGTGCCTCCCCAACCATCCACTCCCCTTCTCCCTCGGGCCCTGACACAGGACTTGCTGTTATTGTGTTGGAAGCCAGCACAACCGTCTGAGACTGCGTCTTCTGATCCTGTTGACGATGCTGATGATGATAATTCAAGCCGTGGCCATCCACAGGGGTAACAGGCGTGGCTGGTATCATGACCGATGACCTCAGTGGTCTGGGCGGTGAGTCCATGAAATCCCACCCACCCTCTTCCGCTAGTTCCTTATTCGACCGTGCTTGAAAATTAGTTGAGGGGTGAACTGTCATTGGCGAGTAGGAGTTCACTTTCATTCGGAGGTTAGGCCTCGGCCTGAGGAAGCGAGAAGCGGTAACGATTGGGGATGAATCTGAACTTGCTGGAGTTGTGTTTTGCTGTGCGCTCTGTCGGGGGAGGAGGGCGGGTACAGGTGAGGTGCGGATTTGAGGGACAGGCGAGGCGCGGATTTGAGGAACAGGAGGGGGCGGAGAATTTGCGCATCGGCTTTGACTTTGGCTACCCAAGAAAACACGGCCTTGGGCCTGGGGGTTGGTAGAATGAAGGTCAGGTAAAGATGGCGACCTGAATTTGGCAGCTTCGAGCTCCGAGGCCCGCAGTTGCCTTGTCCTAGTTTGTAAAAGTCGAGAGAGGGCAGGAGGCGGAGGTGCTCGGAGCTCCTGAGGCTGAGGCTGAGGGGAGCCACGGACGGAAGTGGAGAGAATATTGGGAAGGGAGTCAGAAGATGAATAGGGCTTGACACCCAGTGAAGACTTCGCTAGCGATGGAGGACTCGACTCTGCATTAAGACGTCGTCCATCCTCACTCCTCGATGAGCTTGCCCTCGATCTGAGACGTTCGACAACAGAAGGGGGCAAGGGCTGTACATTATTCGTAGAGGGAAATATGGGGAGTGAGGGCGAGCGGACGTGTGCTGTCCCCTTAAGAATTCCCGGTCTGACCTTCTGCTCCTCATAATACGAGTTGGCGTTCGTTTGTGAGAGAGGTACCTGGCTGGTAAAATCGGACCGGAGGGAGGGAAGGGAAGGGGATCGAGGGATCGAGTGATGAGTATTATCCTTGCTATCGAATGGTGTCTTATTACTCTGAGTTGTAATCGAAAGAGGGGGGAGAACAGTGGGTCCCACCCGTGGAGTCGTTCGAGAAGGGTCCCGAGCATTCTGCGCGTTTCGCCGCTCCGAGAGCCCACCCACAACCGATGGTGGCAGTGGAACGGCGACTGAACCCTCCACCTTCTGCGTCCGGTCCGGAGATCTTACAAACGACGTCGAACTCACATCGTGCACCGCAGCTACCCGAGCTTGCCTCCCTCCGGCATGTCGCGCCTTCTCTACTCCAACTTCCTTGAATTTTGAGGCATCCCAGTCCAGGAACGCGGCCGTCACCGAAGGCGGACTGGAGGAAGGCACGGGAGAAATAATTTCAATACCCTCTTGCGAGGGCTCATCCCCAATTCTGGATCTGGATGCGGGTATTGACTGTGGTGGCGATGTTTCCCTTCCTGTGGCAATATAACCGGGCAGGGAAGTAGTCCCATCATTGATGTGTGATTCATCAATGAAAAGCCGCGCCTGTCGCTGGTTCTGCTGTTCCTGTATTCGTCGGTGCCGTGGTGATGTCTCAGTTGCCAAACATTCTTTGTATCGAAGTGGTTCAAACTCTCGTATATTCCGGGACTTAGTTTGTTTTGTTGTCCTGGATGCATGAACCGGAGCCGGGGCAAGGGCAGAGATTGGGGCCGCAGGGAGCGGTATCTCTGGAGGGGGGGTTAGACGGGCCCCGAGGGACGTGCGCGAGGAGGGGACGACATGAGGCGTAGGGTATTTCCCCTGGTTATTGGTCGTGGATTGGTTGCGAGGGGTGTCCGTCGATGTAACAACCTGAGACTCTTCAAAGTTTTTCCATGTCCGTCTGGGTGGAAGCGGCAGCGATGCGACGCTAGGAGTCAAGGGAAACGGGATATCACGACCACGGACATTTTTTTGTCCTGATTGTTGGTGGATGAATCGGGATAGCAAAGGAGGGCTGGGTATTCCAAGAGGAGACGAAACTGAGAGTGATCGCTTCAGTCTGGACCGAACGTCAACAGATAGAGTTTTTTTCCTGTTAGGTGTGCTCCCCCTTGGGAGGGGATCAGAGGCGGACGACGAAGACACACCAGGAACGGGAGGTTTGAGAGATGACCGTTTTGAGGTGCCCCTCGAGATGGACAGCATTCGTGCCAACGCCTTGGTAGACTTGGACGCACGCTTGTATATCTGCTTCAGCTTGGCTGTTTTCTCTGGTTTCTGAGAGGTCTCAGGTATGTTGGAGTAGTGGAGAGGCAAGGAGATGTGTGCGGGAATGGTAGTAGTGGATGAAGCACATTCTGAGCTCCGGCGGTCGTGAGATGAGGCGGAGTAGTGAGAATACGGGTGCGTATCAAGAGTAGAGGTGTCAGAGGGGTCCCGCGGGATAAATTCCTCGACTTTAAAAGAGTTTGCTTGGTCTGCAGGTGCAGCCTCCCTTCCGGCGAATCTCAACGGCGTAAGCTTGCTGTTAAGTGACCAAGGTTCATGAACAGGTATTTTCGTAGAGATCGCCTGCCTTGAGGATGGGGCCTGTGGGAGTTCCTATTGACGATTATCGTTTGTCTCAGGGGATGATTAGAATACAACTCACCCTGGGGACACTGGCCTTGAGGACACCTCGCTGAGTATCTATCGG
The DNA here is from genome assembly GCA_004296355.1 of Lepiota venenata. Taxonomy (NCBI): domain Eukaryota; kingdom Fungi; phylum Basidiomycota; class Agaricomycetes; order Agaricales; family Agaricaceae; genus Lepiota; species Lepiota venenata. Next base: position 636,082 of record RCFS01000021.1, read on the forward strand.
TGGGTCGTGAAGAACGGAAGATAGTGCCAGACTGAGCCGCGCTGCTCTAGGCCTATTTATCCCGCTAGCGAGCTGGTATTCCATCGTGTTCCACTGCCAGGATACGAGATTATCGATAGCAAAGAACGCTGCAACGTGTTCTAGGATGGCAGATTATGTAGCACAAGGACAAAAGAAATCAAAACAAGCACATCGGGTGGCTTAGCGGGAAGGGATGATTCCAAGTCCTGACAGCCGTAAAAGCGCACTGGTTTGATGGGGCGGTGGCGGCGAATGATGATTTAATTGTTCATGTTCACCGGGTAAAGCGATTATGCTCATATAGAATGAGACTCCCGATCAGCGATTCAATTAATTCAGATCGGTGGAAATAAATTGCGGCGAGAGACAAAAAAAGACAATAACACCGTGCCCACAAGTCCTAACATAGGTAAAGAGGTTTCGGAACGTGGTCACGTCACCTCGCCCGAAGGCCATTTACATTTGACTATCTTATACCATATTCTACTTACCTACTAGCACGGATTAAACTCTACACAATACCTCGGGGTACTTAAATACGTGTAGATACTGTCGAGGGTTAGTCCGTCGCAGACAAAGCATTTCACAAGCCCGAAAGGGGCTCGGCTAATCCTGCTCAAAATACGTTGTGACACAGTACAGAGCACATATGTAATCTCTACTCCCCACCCCAAAATTCAGAATAACGACGAATATAAACTAGAGTGTAGAGGGCGTAATAATTTCATGCACCTCCATTGACTTGGGGAAGAGTGACATCCCCTCGAATTTTCCAAAAAAGAGTTGGCGATTTTTTCCTGATATAGGTAGACCATTGCTAGACACCTTCTATTAAGCAATGATTCAAGTTGAGACATATCTACCAGCATTTATTAGACCTAAGTCATGCAGAGTAGATGGTGAAGCCCCTTTTTGGAGTATTATGCCGGGAAAACAAATGTTATGAACCCTCAAACGAAAGCAATCATGAGTCATCAATGAATGGAGGGCACAAACAATGATCATTTACGGTTAGTCAGATCTGATCTGTAGCCATTGAATCTGATCGCATTTTTTAAACTCCATTGAATTATGCGGCCTTTCCCTTAGCTTTTCCCGCTGGCCAGCAGCTGTAGCCGGTTATTCAGTTTGGGTTACTCATATGTTGGCTAAGTCCAGAACTGACTTGGGCTACATACGCGGCTAGTGCTCAAGCATTATTACGACTCTCTGTTTCTGGCTTGCAAACGAGAATGACCCCTGCGCACGAGATGCCTGGGGTAGCAGATACATCATAGGTTGAGCATCAGTATGCGCAAACATCCACATTTATCATAAGCCAGAAAAGGAAAGGCGCCAGGGTTGCGCTGGATTTCATGTCAGAATTGAACAGAGCCTATTCGGGGGACAAATGTTATAAACCTCCTATTTCTCTGCTTGATCACACAACTCCGAATACGAAAAATATTCCAATCGTCCATTCGTTCGTTGGCCAGCCGTCGTTGGAGAGAGATCTGAAAGCTCTAGGAATGATCGATTGCGTTTGTACATTCGAATACTATATTTCTAAGTTATTAACAAAGTGAGCGGAGAATCACAACTTCTTATGTGTATATGATCTTCGGATTACGACTGCAGAGTTGAGTAAGAATTTCAGAGATCACCACCCCAAAGAGCGGGCTAGCTCCTTTTACTGATAAATTTCATACCGTAGCAGACCTACAACTCTCCCGACGGAATCACCGGTTCAGCCATCTTGGGATAAGAAATAGCAATTGCGTCTGTGCCCCTCTCTCTAAAACGAAGGGTCGAGACCTGGTCAAACGGCGATTGCTCCAGGGCAATTTCCTCGGCCCTCTTCTGAGCGGCACGGATGAGAACGAGATTGAACGCAATGCCCGTTATAGGAAGATTCTGACCCGAAAAACATATACCCGGGTTAGGCAACATGTTAAGCGCGTATTATCGCAATACAATATAAATAACTCTCACCAGCATGCTCATAATCTGAATCGCAACATTATTCGTTGTGAACCAAGCGACGAAGTGTGCGATCGTAATGGAAAGATAAAGGAGGCCTGACTCTGCCAAAATACGCATGACGAACCGGAACTGTCTCGCTAATGTTGCTGTTTCGCATTTAGCGGCAACCTGGTATATACGACGAACTAACATGACTAGATGTGCGCTCAGTATACACCAACCTAAGTAGAAGGGGTGAAACTTTAACTTACGTGTCGCATAGCCGTTTAGAAGGGCAGTTGACGCCCAGAACGGGATGAGAACAATGCCAGGGCCCAAAGTCATATTTACTGGCCCCCAAGTTCGAGGGCCAGTGAGGGGATTGTGTGTGTGGACGATCTGGAGGTACATCTGGAGTGCAGTGCACACGATGCCACTGAGCCACATAAGGCCCGGGAAAATGATGACGGCGAATGATTGCTTATAAACGACCCAACAACGATGAATCAGGATGCAATCTGCAAGAAGCGCCGTCAGGTTCGCTGCGGTGCACTGTTTTCGTTGCTTAGTTCCTGATTTAGTTCAGTGAGGGGATATGAGCTCACTTTAACAATAGCATCCCATGGAGGACTGTGATATCCTCCCCCGCCACGATCATCTACCACATACTCGACCGTAGCCATCGTGCTGCAAAGCGACAACACCAGGTAAATTAAGTTAAACACGAAAATTAGAAGTGCAGTAGTGGCGATTGTCCAACTAATCTTCTTCCTAAGCTTCCATCCTTCATCATCGAAGAGCAACCAACGGAAGCAAAAAAGTAGCGTGGTGAGGTACATGCCGAAGATGAGAGAAGCAGTGAATACAACAGCCACTTCCTTATGCGCTGGTATGGAATCTGCCATCGGGAGGGGGAAAGAGGGGGATAGCTGGGAGGAACGGTGCAGAGCGAAAAGATTGGGGTCTGTTATACTTGAGCTGAAGCCTGAAATCTCGGGCTCCCGGGCATGGGAACTTTGGCGCCTTGTCAAAGCTTAGATATCATATCAATGTGGACTGTCCAATGAAGACGATATTAGAACATGTCTACAAAGTTCGACCGGGGTCGGTTACCTATGAAGGATAAAGATCGCGAACGTGCATGTCCAGCAGGGCAAATTCTACCAAAGCTTCGGCGGGCCTGCTTCTTTACTCCTGTAACACATACGGGCGGGTGGTGTGTCTTGCAAATCACTGATCAGTGTAGCTCCACATCGCGGAGTAAGCGGAATAATTAGGAACTGCCAAACATTATCGAAGTCACCAAGTCATCAATCGGGACCGTGGTGCTGTTAAGTTAAATATATGCCCATGCTACCGGCGTACCTTGACTAAGTGAATTTACCCAGCCCCCCCAATAGGCCAAAGTAGCACCTGCATGCAGCTGAACTAGAGACCTTTGCCAGGTCGCCGGTCGGGACATGAGCTAGTTGAGAGGTTAAAGGAGTCTGAATGTTGAATAGTTGAGTTTCTATCGATGACTCGAAAGTGCAGCATGGAATCCCGTGTCGCACAAGTCGTCACGAAGTGGGCCTGGGACGCTCAGGAGTGATCATCATTTAGGTGTTGAGCGCCTAGCGTTAAAGGGAGTAGTTGGGATCGGTTGCTCTTGGGGGTGATGGATAACCGTAAATCAAGGGCGTTGCATGATCCCAAAGCTCCGCCCGTGAGAAATGGTCCACTGTAATGCTGACCGATTTCGCCGAGAGTGGATCATGATAGAGTATGATCAAAGACAGAAACGAGTGAATTCGCTGGGGCAGAACGGGAACCGCCGGCCCGCTCGCTGTGTTGCAGAATGACCAAAAAGACTCCGATCTCCCAAACACGTTGAGATGTGGGCTCGTTGTTGTTAGAGCTTTCATGTCAAATGCCCGCAGCCAACAAACCAAGTAAATCAAATTCAGCTGTAGAGGTGAATGAGATGCGTTTCGGCATTTGAGTAGAAATCACGCGCCGAGTCTTCGGGGGCATTCGGTCGAAATTTGCCTCCGCGTGATGTAACACATCTACGACTTATCCTATCCCTTGCAACCTGTTCAACTTCAATGACTCAAGTACTCATCACTGGGAAGGACAGGACTACCTTCCCAGCGAGACCTCGACTTATGCCAAATTACACGGAAATAGTCGTGTTTGCTGAACTGGCCTCAACTGCCCATCGTGCTTGTTGAAGCACGAGACTGCTAACTTGTCACAAACCTCGGTCCGTCTCGTCCGGCAAGGGATCGCTCTGGGGAAACGGAAGCACAGAGCGGTGCCTATAGGCAATTAATCAGCACTCGCGCGCGTACCATCGCCACGTACATACGGACCTACATACCGGTGCATGTCTTTCCTCCAAGTATCCGGGACAAAGATCATCGATGAGCGAGGATCAGAGGTGGTCCTGAAGGGCGCTGGTTTGGGTGGATGGATGTTGTAAGTGGTCGCCTCGAAATCCCCGCAGGCGCTCAACTGCTTGAACAGGATGGAGAACTTTATTTCCGGTTGGTTATAATGGCCATACGGGCGTCTCAACCTTGAATTCACCGTTTTGAAAGGCTTCCCTGGATGTGAATACCAGATCCGTGAAGCGCTTGCGGAGGTACTTGGGGACAATAAAGCCGATTTTTTCTTCGACAAGGTAACTAACATCTACTAAGACGGCAGAGCTATGCTAATTCAGTCCCTTCGATAGTACCTCGAACATTTCTTTGCTTCCTCGGACGCCAAGTTCTTTAAATCCCTCAACCTTAACTGCATCCGCATCGCCGTCAACTACCGACACTTTGAATCCGACACCAATCCGCGTACACTCAGACCAAACGCATTCAAGCACCTAGATAGGGTCATCGACATCTGTGCTTCGGAAGGAATCTATACCATCATTGACATGCATTCCGCGCCAGGCGGCCAATCCGGTGGTTGGCATTGTGATTCTGGTTCCCATATTGCGTACTTCTGGGTACACAAGGACTTCCAGGACAGAATAGTGTGGCTTTGGGAACAAATTGCTCAAAGATACCATACGAATCCATGGGTGGCGGGATACAACCTCCTCAACGAGCCTGCGGATCCTAGTCCCAAGTGCGAAAGACTGATCCAGGTCTATGATCGTCTCGTACGCGTTGTCAGGGGTGTCGACACGAAACATATCGTGTTTTTGGATGGGAACACCTTTGCTACGGATTTTACGCATTTCCCGGTGGACGCTGGAGTCAGATGGGAGAATAGCGCATTCTCGATACACGATTATGCCGTCTATGGGTTCCCAAGTGCCCCGGAGATGTACGTCGGAAGCAAGGAGCAGAGAGAAAGGCTGAGGAAGACGTACCAGAGGAAGAGGCAGTGGATGGATGAGAGGGGGTTGTGTGTGTGGAATGGGGAGTGGGGACCGGTGTATGCCCGTAGGGAGTTCGATGGAGAGGCATTCGATTCGATTAATGAGGCGCGGCTGAGGGTTGTAGATGATCAATTGGAGATATATAACAAGGTAAGGATCTAGACGTCTGTTCAGTATGAAAATTGCGGACTTTGATTTTACAGGATCGGTTAAGTTGGTCTATTTGGCTCTACAAAGACATTGGTTTCCAAGGCATGGTATATGTCTCCCCCGACACGCTCTACATGCGCCGTTTTAAGGATTTTATCGTGCGGAAACACCTGCTCGCAGTTGACGCGTGGGGAAAGGACGACTCTCGCGTTAAACACATCTACACACCCATAGTCGAAACTGTACGCTCCGCAGTTTCTGATCAATCTCACCTCAAACTATATCCTCCATTATGGACTGTCGAAGAGCGTGTCACGAGGATTGCGCGTACGATGCTCGTCGCGGAGTTTTTGGTGTCCGAATGGGCTGAACTCTTTAGGGGTTTGAGTGAGGTGGAGCTCGAGGATCTCGCGAGGAGCTTTAGTTTTGAGAACTGCGTAGAGCGAGAAGGCCTTAATAGGGTGTTGCGCGAGTATGCATGAGGCGGGTGGAACTTGTCGGCTTCTCGCTGTTCCTAGCTGTCAAACGGATTCTAATGTTCTAATTTGTAGTTCTGGTTAAACTTCCTCTTTGTAACGTGCACTACCATCTGCGGCCTACCAAGTCTATGCAAAAAAACAATTGAAACTTATTTGAACATAATCGTTTCCTCTACATAGGCCATAGAGGGTCAAACACCCAAGCTCAAACGGTATCGCAATCGATCGATTCTTGCGCTCCTCAGGCTGGGTGTCCGACTAGTCACCATAAAAAATGGCGATGTGAGGCACCACACGGCAGAAATATTGATTTTGATCGAAGATGCGAGAAGTGTCTCTGGGGAGCCACTGGTCAGATGCGCACGTTCCTATCTGCCTTGTGTATTTATAACAAAGAATACCGCGGTGGATCATTGTTAGTTCGAATCCGACCTCGGTGAGATACATTGAGGTAGTCCAGAAAGTGACCATGAAGCATGCAGAGGCGGCGAAGGATAAGCCCTGGAAGGTATGGATAAATTAGTCTCAAGGCTGAGTCCGACGCTCGCAGATTTAACATTTGATTGTTCCGTTGCACTCTGACTCCCCTGATGTCACTTATCTATGCTCCCTTGCGACCATTGATGTTTCTCCCTCAATTTCCCCCCGAAAGCTATAGTAGCCCGATCAAGCGCCTCTACTGTACAAAGTGCCCATCCTCATCACCCTTCCACTCGTTACTCGCTCCGTTGTCACCGCTATTTACCCTAGGGGTCAACATGCGAAAATACGGAGAGTTCTTTGGAAAAGTGGTTTGACACATCCAAAGGAAGAGAGGAAGGAAAAACATTGACTGTGAGGTTAGGGTCTAAATGCGGAATATTTCTCCTCGCTTTCGTTTACGAACGAGATGTAGCTGTAGAAGAAAAGGAGGGAGGCGAACGGAGGATGTAGTTCACTAGGAAGGGTGGTGCGATCCCAAGTTCGAGATGAGCGTGAGCCATGGCCGAGAGGGACTCGAGAAAACCAGCGACTAGACATATATCAATCAAATGACCCCCAAAGCCATCGATGCCTGTCGCGGACAGACCTCCTGTAAACCACCCAAGCCCAACTGTGCGCTTCCCCGCATCATTGATTAACATTTTAAAATCTAACAACCTCGACTACGATTGCAGATTCGCGTCAAAGCCTATTACTAGGCCAGGGCTGGTGGACAGAGCGACATATTGAGGTAGGGGCTCCGGGTTGTATGGTTGCCCTTCGGCGGTCAGTGAGAATAAGACATGGGTGCGGGCGACCGCCTCTGTCGGCAGTAGACAAACGAATCGCCGTCGTGCCAGTTCGTCCATGGGGGTCTCTATGATATCCAGTAGACTATGGGCCAGTTCCAGCAAAGTGCTGACTTTTGTCCCGGCCTGTGGATGTATCCGATGTCACCGGGTCGGCAAAGTGACGAAGATACATGACTTCTTACTTTCTCATATGTATTCACTGACCGGGAGCACACGTCGCCCACAAAGCCTGAGTGAAGCACCTAGCTCGTACCTCGCTAGGTGCGCTTTCTCGTGCCGCGGCGTGACTGTCACGGGCATGACTTCGGTGCAGCGTAGCTCCGAGTCTGCTGTCCGCTTCCCCTCCCCCCCTCTAGTGTCGGGCTTGAGTCCGGCCTTCGTTCTCAGCTTAAATATTTCCGGACAACACGCCGTATAGTCGACCTACCTTCTGACACGATCGAAAACCACCTCAGAAACGACATCTATTAGTCACGACTCACAACATGGATCCTTGGACCACAGAGGGAAATCCTGGTCCCCAGTTACCAAGCTGTGCCTCCACCTAGGACTGCCCTTCGAGATCATTTCCTAGCCGAACATCAAATACCTATAGCTCCATAAACACCTTCTCCAGCTCCACAATAACAAACTGTCCAGAAAACATCAATCCAAGACTGGTCACAGATCGCAGGCGGTGTTCAACAATTTCACACTCCCGAGCTTGCCCTTCCACAGAGGACACACCCTACATCATCATTTTAAAGGACTCTGCTCGAGATACCTCCTCGCTAGTGCTATCTGAACTCCATGGAATGCCCGTTTTCAACTGGAGTCCAGCTGGACATTTAAAAATGACCTCGACCAATGACTGCATAGCCGACCCCATTTCCGATGCAGCTCGGAGCGCGTCACGAGGAAGAGATGATCCGAAGGCACTTGCAGACATATCCGGCGCTCGCCGCTGTCAGGCAGCCGACGCCTATCATGACCCTTTCCCAGCAGCAAGGCCCCACCAGCAAATACTCTCTCGAGTTGCTCCATCGCCGTCCGGACGTCCTTTGCCAAGGCGCATGCCTCACTGATAAGTTATATATTACACTCTAGAATCATCACTGGTTCTATGATGGAATATTCATTAACACATTAGACTTAGACATTGAACAATTAAATATAAACATTAAACCATTAAATATTAATTGGACGTGGTACACTCCACACTTGCAGTATTGCACTACCTCTATTATTATTATCATTATTATTATGTTGAAAATTGGGTGACTCGGTATAACTGGAGGATCCCTGACTTTATGCAGGAAGTACGAGGCAGGGGTGCTCAGTCTAGATGGGCTCTGTCCATGCTGGCAGGCTGCAAGCCCTTTTTCCAAATAGTATACTGCATCAGGTATTCCAAGTATATTTCACCGCTTTGCATAGAGATCCATATGCGGTTGTAACGGCTCTGATCGTACAACCGCTTTTTTGGGGGCTCAGCCCTCCCGGGTCCGCGACGGCTGGGCGGTTGTGGGTGACCCGTCTGCGTTCCCCTCTCGGCCTCACCACCTGGTGTCTCGAGCCCTCTTCGAGGCTCGAACCCACCACTCCCGCACAGTATGCGCGATCACTTACATGACTATATCCCCCTACTGTCACCACAGGCACGAGACGGGAACCTGGGACCCTTACTCCTGCACCAATTGTGGACAAGCTCAGGGGTGAGGGAGCGCGTCGCTACCAGATCCTGTTGGAACCCCCCCTGCGCATGCGGAGTGTCAGGTTCTGCCATCTCTTTGTGGCCACCAGGAGTGGTAGCTGAAGTTGGTAGTTGGAGGGAGAGACGCTGGTAAGGACAGCATCCATCTAAGTCGCGGGAAAAGAGTCGCTACCCTGCTTACCACGATACCGGTCGGTGTGATTCTTCCCGGATAAATAACATCACTCATGCGCTGATATGCTCCTCTTGCAGCTTGAACTATGCACTAATGCGGCTTCTCTTACAGGGTAGAAGGAAGGTATTCATTGTGGAGGTGCAAGCAAAGCATATTAATATTATATTAATATTGCGACATCCTCGTCATCTGATTGACTCTTCCTTCATTCCCACGCCTCGCCCCACGTGCCAGGCGAGCGCGTTAAGTCCCTGCTTTCTATACTGCACAGCCATACAACAGCAGCTACCTTGTTGCCACCATTTGAGTGAGTACAAGACTTCCTCTGGCGTCGAATCCTACTTATCGTGGACGTAGTTGCCTTGTCTGATTTTTCTAGGTACCTCAAATGTTGAGTTGATTTGTTGTGTTTCAAGCTAATTGCTTTGGGTAATCCTACATAGCGATAGTGATGGCTCATTTACAGTCTCGGCTCAAGCAAGAGCAAGATCCAGCCAGAGGAAGGGAATTCGCAATTGCTTGGAGTAAATTTTATGATGAGTTCGAGCGTACGGGGGCACTCGGCGATCTCGAGAAGGCAATCGAGAATATCAAGAAGGCCTTATCCCTCACCGCTGATGATGACCCCAACAAAACGATATACCTCAACAACCTTGGAATATCCCTCAGGAACCGATTTTGGCACACAGAATTGCCGAGCGACATCGAAGAGGCTATCGACAGCCAACGCCAGGCTGTATTCCTCACCGCTAATGGTAATCCCAACAAACCAAGGTACCTCAACGACCTTGTGTTTTCTCTCCTCTGTCGATCTGAGCGCACAGGGACGCTGAGTGACCTTGACGAAGCCATCGAGAGCCAACGCCAGGGCATTTCCCTCACCCCCAATGATCATCCCAACAAACCAAAGTATCTCAATGCGCTCGGGATGCCCCTCACGAACCGATCCCGGCGCACAGGATCGCTGAGTGACCTCGAAGAGGCGATCGACAGCCAGCGTCAGGCTATATCCCTTACCGCTGATGACCATCCCAGCAAACCAAGGTACCTTAGCGACCTTGGGATGTCCCTCAGGAACCGATTTTTGCGCACAGGAATGCTCAGTGGCCTCGAAGAGGCCATCGAGAGCCAACGCCAGGCCGTATCCCTTACTGCTGATGATCATCCAGACAAAAAAGTGTACCTGAACGAGCTCGGGATGTACCTCGGAAACCGATTTTTGTGCACAGGAATGCTTGGTGACCTCGACGGGGCCATCGACAGCCAACGCCGGGTTATATCCCTCACTGCTGATGACCATCCTAACAAACCAAAGTACCTCAATGACCTTGGGGTGTCCCTCAGGAGCCGATCTTGGCGCACAAGATTGCTGAGCGACCTTAAAGAGGCCATCGAAAGCCAGCGCCGGGCTGTATCCCTTACCGCCGGTGATCGTCCCGACAAACCAAGGTACCTCAACGACCTTGGGGTTTCTCTCGTCTGTCGATTTGAGTACACAGGCGCGCTGAGTGACCTTGAAGAAGCAATCGACAGGCAACGCCAGGCTATTTCCCTCACCGCCGACAATGACCCCAGCAAACCAGTATACCTCGCTGTCCTTGGGAGTTCCCTCAGCAATCGATTTGGGCACACAGGAGTGCTGAGCGACCTCGAAGAGGCCACCGCCAATCAGCGCCAGGCCATGTCCCTTACAGCTGATGACCATCCCAACAAAATACTATACCTCAACGGCCTTGGGTCATCCCTCGAAAACCGATTTTTGCACACAGGGATGCTGAGCGACCTCGAAGAAGTCATCGACAGCCAACGCCAGGCCATATCCCTTACCGCTGATGATTATCCCAACAAACCGAGTTACCTCAACGGCCTTGGGTCTTCCCTTATCCATCGATTTGGTCGCACAGGGATGCTGAGTGACCTTGACGAAGCCATCAACAGCCAGCGCCGGGCTGTATCCCTCACCGCTGATGGACATCCCAACAAACCAAAGTACCTCAACGACCTCAGGATGTCCCTCAGGAACCGATTCTGGCGCACAGGATTGCTGAATGACTTCGACGAGGCCATCGATAGTCAACGCCAGGCCGTATCCCTCACCGCTAATGATCATCCTAACAAACCAAGGTACCTCAATGACCTTGGGATATCCCTCAGGAACCGATTTTGGCGCACAGGGTTGCTGAGTGACCTCGAAGAGGCCATCGACAGCCAGCGCCAGGCCGTATCTCTCACTGCTGATGATCATCCCGACAAAACAATATACTTCAACGGCCTTGGGACTTCCCTTGGGAGCCGATTTTGGCACACAGGATTGCTGAGCGACCTCGAAGAGGCGATTGACAGTCAACGCCAAGCTGTATCCCTCACCGCTGATGATTATCCCAACAAACCACGGTACCTTCATGACCTTGGGATGTTCCTTGGGGCCCGATTTTGGCGCACAGAATTGCTGAATGACCTCGATGAGGCGATCGACAGTCAATGCCAGGCCGTATCCCTCACCGCTGATAATCATCCCAACAAACCAAGGTACCTCAACGGCCTTGGGTGTTCTCTCGTCCGTCGATTTGAGGGCGCAGGAGTGCTGAGTGACCTCGAAGGGGCCATCAACAACCAGCGCCAGGCCATATCCCTCACCGCTGATGATCATCCTGACAAACCAAAGTACCTCGACGACCTTGGGACTTCCCTCGGGAACCGATTTTGGCGCACAGGCTCGCTATGCGACCTCGAAGAGGCGATCGACAGTCAACGCCAGGCAGTATCAATCACCGCCGACGATCATCCCAACAAACCAAGGTACCTTAACGGCCTTGGGGCATCCCTCGGGAACCGATTTGGGAATACAGGATTGCTGAGCGAACTCGGCGAGGCCATCGACAGTCAACGCAAGGCTGTATCCCTCACCGTTGATGACCATCCCAACAAACCAAGCTACCTCCGCGACCTTGGGCTTTCTCTCGTTCGTCGATTTGAGCGCACAGGGGTGCTGAGCGACCTCGAAGAGGCCATTGACAGTCAGCGCCAGGCCATATCCCTCACCGCTGATGATCATCCCCACAAAACAAGGTACCTCAACGACCTTGGGATATCCCTTGGGGACAGATCTGTGCGCACAGGAATGCTGAGCGACCTCGACGAGGGCATCGACAGCCAACGGCGAGCTGTATCTCTTACCGCTCATGATCATCCCAATAAACTAAGGTACCTCAATAACCTTGGGTTTTCTCTCGTCCGTCGGTTTGAGCGCACAGGGATGTTGAGTGACCTCGAAGAGGCCATCGACAACCAACGCCAGGTCGTATCCCTCACTGCTGATTTTCATCCCAACAAACCAAAGTACCTCAATGACCTTGGGGTGTCCCTTGAGAGCCGGTTTTTGCACACAGGAATGCTGAGTGACCTCGAAGAGGCGATCGACAGACAACGCAAGGCGCTATCCCTCACTGCTGATGATAATCCCAGAAAACCAATATACTTCAGCGGCCTTGGGTTTTCTCTTGTCCACCGATTCAGGCGCACAGGGATACTGAGCGACCTTGAAGAAGCCATCGATAGCCAACACCAGGCCATTTCCCTCACCGCCGACGATGATCCTAACAAACCAATATACCTCAGTGGCCTTGGGACTTCCCTCCACCATCGATTTGAGCACACAGGAATGCTGAGCGACCTCGATAATGCCATTGACAGCCAACGTAAGGCCTTATCTCTCGTCGCTGATGATCATCCCAACAAACCAGTTTACCTCGGCCGCCTTGGGATTTTTTGTGAGAGTCGATTTCTGCACACTAGATTGCAAAATGATTTGGACAACGCAATCTCAAACTTTCAATTAGCTGCAACTGCTAATCTTGGCCCAATATTGTTCCAGTGTCAAACATCGCGGCAGTGGGCCCGCTTAGAAGCCGAACGCGATCCTCCCTCTGCCTTGACCGCATACCAACGGGCGATCAATCTCCTTCCACAAGTTGCTTGGATTGGGGACCCCATTGCTACACGCCATTCACAGCTCACCAGTATTGGCGATATTTCAAGAGAGGCTGCTGCATTTGCCCTGGATCTCGGCCGTCCAGATCTTGCACTCGAGTGGCTCGAACAGGGACGCTCAGTCGTCTGGAATCAGTTACTCCGCCTCCGGCCTTCAGTCGACCATCTCCATCAAGCTCATCCACATCTGGGTGCCGAATTTACGCAAATATCTCAGGCACTTCAAAGCGCAGCTACTCGAGGGCACAACCCAATCACATCTAATAACGTCCAAAATTCTGTTTTGCTTGAGCAGGAAACCCAACGCCATCATCGTCTCGCGGAGAAATGGGAATCGCTCCTGCTCGAGATCCGGTCCCTTCCAGACTTTGAAGACTTCCTTCTCCCAAAGAAAGTATCCGCTCTCATGGAAGCCGCTACGGAGGGTCCTGTTGTTGTCATCAATGTCCATGAGTACCGTTGTGACGCATTGGTGCTTGTCCGAGGGAGGGACCAGGTGTTCCATATCCCGTTAGATGAACTTCACTACGACGACTTAACAAAGATGCACAAATCACTGCGCCAATATCTTGTAAGTTCTTATCGCGCTCAGAGATGGCGGGATCGCACCGGTGGAACCATTCGGCCAGTGGGCAGTTCGCCTATAGTCAAAATTCTCAGGCAAATCTATTCAAAGGTCGTTTATCCTATTCTGAACGGCTTGGGCATGACAGTAATGTATACTTCCTCTTGTGAGATACACGCGCTGATATTGATTCCAGACTGCCGGGCCCGAATCCTCTGACCTTCCCCGCATTTGGTGGTGTCCAACAGGTCCCCTCACGTTCTTTCCACTCCACGCTGCCTGCCGTACAACTGGAACCAAGACAGATGGGACATTTAGTCACGTTGTCTCGTCATACATACCGACAATTAATACATTGCTCGAGGCGAGATCGGTTAAAGATCGGTCGTCTAAGCAGCTTCTTGGGATCGCCATGGAAAAAACGCCAGGTCACATGTCGCTTCCCGAGGTCAAGAAGGAAACCGCGAAGATAGAAGAACTGCTTGCTGCCGACTCTCGGTGGAGCTTTGCAATACTTCGAAACGAGCAGGCCACAAGAGAACAGGTACTCGCCCACATGGCAAATAGCAGCTGGGTTCACCTTGCATGTCACGCTGCCCAGGATGAGCAACAGCCCACATTGAGTGGCTTTTGCCTCCATGATCGGCGTCTGACCATCATGGACATTATAGCCAAGCCATTTGGTCATGCTGACTTTGCGTTCTTGTCGGCTTGTCAAACAGCAACTGGAGACGAAAATGCATCAGACGAGGCGGTACATATTACTGGTGCAATGTTGGGTGCAGGATATCGCAATGTGATTGGGACGATGTGGTCGATACCTGATGACGCAGCTTCAGCGGTTGCCACAAAGGTGTATGAGGTACTTCTGTCTGGAGCAGAGTCGGATAGCAGTGGAGCGGCGCGAGCGTTGCATGAAGCTGTTCAAGAGATGCGAGAGTCAAATCACAATTCATATACTTACTGGGTACCTTTTGTACATTATGGTGCATGAGGTAGTTATACTAACACGATTCCCCTTTTGTATTTTTACCCGAATGTGTATACTATGTAATAAAGCCCGAGGCCAAAATGATTGTAGAGAAAATTTCGGGCCGGCAATTTATCAGTAGATCATATATAAGGTAGGCGACATCAGGAACTCGCACCCTTATGTAAGCAATAAGTCTCAAGAACGGTGAAGGACATCACGATGGTGACACACACATTGAGAGTAGGGTGGTTCCTGGGGGTACTTCAGATGGAGTTCAATAATGATTTCCAGGAAGCATAATCTAAAAAAAATAGCTGTATATTATTTCATGTAATTATTTTATCTTTTTTGACAAAATTGCTCAAAACACCTTATTTCGTCATTTTACAATTTTCGAGAAGGGGGGAGGATATGGCAACAGATATATTTGCCGCTTATATAAGCTATCACGTGACATCCCAGGCATAGCAGACAAGCGAAGACATGTTAAAAAAGAATGCACATATCCTTTCCAAAGAATTAGGAAACCAGTCAAAGTGAATTTTGGATGTATCATTAATCTATTAAAAATACCACATTAAGAAATTATGTGAAAACCTGATTGCTGCCCTTTCAGATAGCTCATTTTCCCCTGTGGCAGAGTTCATGTCTTTTTTTCATGCCTTGAGGCTCCTACTAAAACACCTGGAGATGAAGCAACTTGAGTATAGACTCTGAAAACTTGAGTTGAAATAAAGACAAAGGAGAAACAACTTCAATGGAAGATGAAGTTCACAAGTTTGCAGCTACCTTGTATTGACCTTGCAAACAACTCAGGTTACATTTCAGGCAGAAAGGGCCACAAAATAAAGCATATTTGGCATTACAGTGGAAAATCTGTAAGAATAAATCGATATTATCTTGCAAAATAATGAAATGCCTGCTCTTGGAAGACTAGACGCTCACTCAATATCTGCAATTCGAGGTTTTTGCCGCTTTTCAGGCGCTTAAATCATGCTTACATAAGGGTGCGAGTTCCTGATGTCGCCTACCTTATTAAGTATGGAAAGCTGGAGCACTGAGCTTCGAAACGCTCATCCAAACAGTGATGGCCATTGATGGCCAGTGCCTCAGTGTCAATAGTGAAGGGAGTACGCAATGTAAGGACAAATGTATTAGATAGATCTCAGTAATAGAAATCACCAGTCATCCCTGTGCTCCTCGTCAACGGGCTCCTCATCCAAGAATGTGGCCTCAACAACCTCAAATTCATCATCCTCTTGGTCCATTGCATCCAACTGTCTTATATTTTGTGTATCTGTAGAATATTATTTTGAGCTCTTATCAAGGAAGAAGAGTAGACCTTACCCAGACCACAGCCGCCATTGACACCTCCCATATAATAGAAACCATCGGTGTCAGCATTTTCCATTCCCCCCTGCAATTCTACTCCATTCGGAGGCTGAATGTCATTGTTGTCATCATTGGTTAGCGCTACATAAGTTTGACATTCCTCCACGATAGCTTCAGTATCAGCAAGGGTTTCAAATTGTTGAAGGAGCTTGCGGTATACATCCCAGACATTGCAAGAGTCAATATGAGGGCTCCCCATGTTCTCATAGAGTATCCTTGCCTGCTCAGCAAACAACAGGGGCATGAGCTCAAACACCGGATCAGATCTTGGAGCATAGATCTCCTTGATCTGAACCACAGCCTCCGGTTGAACATTTACCTGTAATAACAAGTTACTATAGTTTGATCCCTATACATAAATTGGAAAACACTTACCTTGAAGTCTAGACATCCAAAACAATGTGGCAAGGCATGGATGTCATTTGCTATCCCATGAGGTAAGATTTTGTTCTGGTCTGCATGTTCAGAGTTATTATTGACACGATTGGCATGGGAATCAAGTTCAACTTGAAGCCATGGAATGAAGATCCATCGGAACACAAGGCTACAGACATCATAAGTGTTACCAAATGCAAAATATGCCATCAAAAATCATTTATGCATTGAGTGGTCGGGTGCGATCATACCAACCCTGGAGGACTCCGTGCTCGAGAGTGTCTTCGAATCCAGGAGTAAAGCACTGTTGCAACTGGGACCAGGTAATTTCAGGTTTTACATTCTTCTTATTTTGCATCCACCGGTGTTGAATTGTCCCTACCAAGCTGGGATCATGCAAATGTCGAAGTGCAGTTTGGGCGTTCGCAATTCCATAATTCTCTGAGCCAAGATCACTTTGGGTGATAAGTGGAATATCTAGCAATACCAAATTATTTGTCTCAATACATGGAAACAATAAAGAATTTGATTTACTCACATTGAGAGGCCCAAATAAAATCAATGTAATATGATAATATTAGTTTGGGATTATTGTTTGTCCACCAAACCTTAAGCCAGTGAATGCGACCGGAGAAGGGATCAATACCCATATAGAGAGCAAGTCCAAACTGTTTCCACTTATCATGTTGATCACCACATATCATGTCATTCACACCAGCTGCCCAGAATCTCCTCCACTTAAGCTGTCCCGCTCTTCGCTCTCGGACAAGGTGTGGCTCATGAACATGAAACCACCCAAAGACCAAAGAACTAATTTTTGATTAATGCATTTCATTGGCCGAAGTGCAGATGACATACTGTGGGACCAGCATCCCTTTTTCATGGAAGAGGAGATTTACCATCTCCCTTGCCCCTGCCTTCGGAAATCGCAACTGGAGTTTGGTCATGCCATTGTGTATAGTTTCCATGGTGTGGCCTTGCTTCCGTGCCCATATGAGTCCAAGTCGTTCACAGATAATGCAGAAAGAAGTGATTCTGTTTATTATTTAGAGAAATATACCCTAGAAAGCAAACTAGCACATACCCAACTCCATAGATGTTCAGATCTATATGTTCAGATCTTAATCTTTCTACAATTTCCTTATCTGATTTGTGCATCTTCCAATATCTAAAGATGTGGGGCACAATTTCATCAATTGGTGCTAAGACCCCAGTTGAGCAGTTGATTCAGAATCAAAAATAAAGACGAACGCGAGGGTTTAAACTGATTTGAGCAAGGCATTTGTAGTGCTTGAGCAGGAGAGGACAGAAACAGATAAGAGATGCAATAATTCTTCAATGCTGATGATGCAATGACTGTTCTGAAGCTTGTGAGTACTCATGAATTATATACCCTGCTACCAACACTCAAACCCTGAGTGCATCAGATAACTGTACCTGTGTCATCCTGCATATAATATGTCATTCATAAGCATAGTAATATTTTACGAGGGTGATACAACATGTGTTCACCTTGTGTTCCCATTGGATAAATTATGATTTTTATCTGAACACAGGTATAGTCATTGTTCTTTACTCATCCAGTAGGTTTCCTCAGTTGCGAAACAGCATTGATGCCTCATGTTCGCATTTTTTGAAGCTTGGAAGCCATTGTAGAGTAATTTTTTTTACTCATCTGAACAATATCTGAATGTAAATTAGATCCAAACATGAGGGTTGCACTTACTCATCCGAATTGTTTCCTTGGCTGCAAAATAGCATTGGCACCTCATGTGTGCACCTTTTGAAGCCCAGAAGCTAACATAGGGTAATTTTTTTTACTCATCTGAACAACATCCGGATGTAAATTGAATTCAAGCATGAGGATCGCACCTACTTAGCTGAAATGTTGACCACAAATTGCCAATGTACCAGACAACACTGTATTGACTCAGCACCAACTGTACTGACTCATCCAAAGCGTCAACAGCATGCCAGAGTAATATTGTATTGGCTTGGCGTTGTCAGCAGACAAGGGAGACAGTGAGACTAAGTGCTATTTGCAAAGTATAAGTTCATAAAAGCGAACACTTGGAGAGAACCTACCTGCCATCCTCATCCTCACCCTCAGGCTTTCACTTTACTCACATGTCATCTCAAGCCAAGCCAATTGACAGGCAATTCTCCACCGATGTGGTCAACAAGATACCCATGCAATGTGAACGATCCAGTTGCGGGATTATTATCCAGCCTGGTGAGCGTTGCCTATATGTTGTTAACACCAATCAAGCATTGCCGGGTCAATACATGTGTCAGAAATGTTATGAGCACTACCAGAAGAATCCAGATACATTGAAGCATACCATGTCAGGTATGTTCTTCATTTATTTGTGTACCTATCTAATCTTGATCTTGTAGTAGCTCCAATGGCCACTGGCATACCAGTGATTCCACCCACCAGTGGAACACAGATTGACCTTGCAGCTATCAGACAGCAAGTGAATATATCCCAAAGACAAGGTATTTCTTACATCCTCTGTTGTACTTATTATTATTCAAGCTATTTTAAGGAGCTCATACCTCTGCAGGACGCATTACACCATTACCAGCCGGAACATTGTCCTTGCTTTCCAATGGACAGCTGGCCCCAATTATCAGAAGCCCTGCATTTTTCTGGGAATATTCAGGGGTAGCTGGAGGTCATGGATCACCTGGGGTGTCATATCCTGGTCAGGCCCCGGGATACTCCCATTCCCATACCCACTACGCTGCACAATGGCAAGCGTGGGCTTCTCATGCCTATGGTCAAGGACCATCACCTGCCTTACAATGTCTTCCTGGCCAACTTCCCATCCAAGCTCAACCAATAAAAGAAGTACATATTGTGGTTGAATTATCCTATGAGGCTGGAAAGCCAAAACCGACATTAACTGTGAGTTATTTGCTGTTATTGCAATTGCTGAATAATTGGAATTAATGAGGCACTTCAGGGAATCAGGGAAGGAACTTTGGTTGGCTATGAAATCCATCCCCCTGCATTTTTCGAATTTGTCAAGGCTTTCCTTACTAAACAAATGATGAAACTCCGTCCTGGATTTCCATGGGATTTCTCGGCCATGGTCCTCCATGAAGTGGTAGTTTGGCAGGACGTGATGAGGATGGACTTGAACAGGCCTTATTTCGAAGGCAGATTTATGAAAGGAAAGACCAGTGTTAAATCTAACAGTGTCCAAGTCTTCCATCCGCCTGCTAAGCCAATCAAGTTTCAACTTGTCATCAGCCAACAGCATTGGACACAAGCAGAGGAGTATATTGATGACTTATTTGATATTCAGAGCAGGCAGGTATGCCAATTTTATTCCAGGAACCAAAATATGCACTCTGACCTTTTTGAATTAGAATGAGAAACAGAAGATGCCACCAAGTCCAGAGAAAAATCAAATGGAGTCAAAAGCATCCAGCAAGTACCACTCAAAGAAAGCTCATTCACTCCTGTCTAGTATTCAAGTCCCACATTCTCCAACTCCATCTGTTATGTCAAACACCACTCATTCTACATTGGCCCCTGCACAAGCCACATCGGCCCTTGCTCATCCCAGTAACCTATCTATGGGGTCTCAACCATCTAAACCAAAGGTCTCTGATCCGGTCAGTACTTGTATCTCAATTTATTCACTGCCATGATGAATTGATTTCAATTAGGTGGTGTATGACCCAATTGATCTGGATAACATCAGAAGTGGGATTATTCAAATTGGTGGCCAATCCCAGATACTGGAGAATCAAAAGCAGCGTGCATACCTAGGGTCTCAATCAGGAATTTAATCACTCATTCATTCACAGGTGATGGGAAGGTCACTGACTGTGTTACATGCTATTCAGTGAACATACTCCCATTTGCAACCCTTTGCAATATGGCAGGGAAGGCAGCTCAGTCTTGTATCATTGACAAGGTACCTCATGAAGGAGTCCTGCACTATGACTTGCATGGACATTTTCTTGGTCAAGGGTCCCTCAAAACTGCGATGAAGGCAGATCTTTTACTCTTGCAACATCCCGAATCCGGATTAGGTGCCAATACACTGGGGGGCTCATGCATCCCTGTTGCCCTTAAGCGACTGTTTGAAAGCAAATGAACTGGGAATATCAAGCAGTTGAACATGGTTGATGAAAGTGCTAAAATTCATACTGAGGTGACACTATTGGGCTGGGCCCAATCACTTCTTGAATACTCTTACCAGTTTATCAACAACTTTATCCAGGGCCAGGCATCTCAACCACCATTTGACGTCCCTTGTATCTGCTTTGTGCATGCATTACTTGCCTATTCAGAGAAGCCAATTGATTCTTCACATCAAATCACAACATCCCATCAAGCTGTTTATCTATTGGAGGAACTCCTTGATGCATCTAAGGACCCTTTCATCAAATATGTCCACAACAGGTCCACAAAGCCCCTTCCCGATCCGGACAAACTTGGCTATGAACTTGCTGAGTTCTTATGTTTCCTCCAGCATGTACAATACATTCAGACACACAGTCAAGTTTTTATCTCGGATTTTCAAGGTAAGATAACAGAGATTCAGCCTCATAACCTCAGCTGAATTTGTTTAGGTTCTGGCGGCCTTCTCACAGACCCTCAAATCATGACCAAACCGTTTGTTACTTCTATTCAATCATGATTTCCCTACTTATATTATTTTAGGGAAATTACAAACTTGGATATGTCAACAGGCAGGAAGGAATCAATCTTTGGGGAAGGTAATGTTGGGATGGCTTTTGATAATTTTACTATTCAGCATGACTGTAACATGTATTGTGAATGGTTCAAACTAGAGCCGTTCTGAGTGAAGGGACGACTGGTGATTTCTATTACTGAGATCTATCTAATACATTTGTCCTTACGTTCCGTACTCCCTTCACTATTGACGCTGAGGCACCGGCCATCAACGGCCATCACTGTTTGGATGAGCGTTTCGAAGCTCGGTGCTCCGGCTTTCCATAATTAAGCGGCTATCTCGTGCATGGTGTTTAGCGCACTTATTCACATAAAACGTTTATAAATCAACTGCTACTTGAAGGAGTCGAAAGTATAAAAAAAAATAATGTACAGTGTACTATCCGTCTCTACCGGTTTCATGCAAAAAGGCCGGGTATAACAATGATAGCATGACTAGCGCCCCATACTTATATTACATAGATGCTGTCCCTCATAGCCATTACTTAACCCGCGTCTGCGGGCGCCGAGAACCAGCAACACCCAATCCAATCCAATCAATTAAAATAGCCAGTTATAATACACGCATTCAAAAGAAACCACAAGAACGAGGGGGATACATCCCGACCTCCTCACATCGAACTCCCATTCAACCTCTCTTCCACCGTCCCTCACAACTCCCACCTCAACACTCTCCACCATCCCCAACCCGCACTCCTCCAACCTCCCAAGCACACCCAAATAAATCTCCTTCCTCCCCGGCCCACTAACCCCCCTCACCCCAACAATCTTCCCATCCAACACATCCAACGCCGCAAACGCCACAGGAAGCCCAACAGTCCTAGCCATCGCAGATTGTGGTTGCGCACCATCTTTATCGCCATATACTACCAAACTCGATCTGTGCACTTCCTCTTCCGAAGGGCCACCCGAATAATTCTTCCTCTTAGTGACAACCTCGTGACTGAGTACAACCATGTCCCTCTCCCCCTGGGCATAGCGTAATCGTTGTGCAAGGAGCATCGCGAAAAGTTCAAGTGATGTATGCGCAGCAATGGGTACTGGCACAACAGACGAAGATCCCTTCGAGCTGCGGTTGATAGTCGAACCACTGTGCGTAGACCACAGCCCGAGCCATTCAAGCGCAGCCAATGCCTCTTCAAACCTCCCTCGTCCTGTCACACTCGACGTCTGATCCCAAGGCACCGCATCGCGCATAAGAGCCTTCTAAACTCCTATTATTGACATCCACATCGAATCCGCACGAGGATTTAAATTTGAGCCCGAGTGCTTTAGGCAAAAGCGCACCCCACGCGTCGATGGAAATCGTCTTCGAGTCTTCGAGTAATCCCAGATCTTTGAAGGATTGCATCAGACTGCAAAAGCCCGGATAGCTGCCATCATCCCATGAGGCATCAGCTGAATTCGATCACCAGAATATTACGGAGCGACATACCGTAATGTGCCGCGTACCAAAGTCCTCAACGATGATTCGTCTAGCCCATAAGTCTCACGGTAGGGTAAGCTATCCCTATTCGCAATACCCTCGAGCTCTACACCCTCCATAAGCGGTATAGGAAGACGAGGGAACCCAGAACAAAGTACATCCTCTCCGAGAAGACGTACAACCTGTAATACATCAGTACCCCGCGGGACCACGGTGTATAGACAAAGCCCAAACTCACCCTTCCGTTGAGTAGATATCTTACTCCTTGATTCGCAGCTCTCAGTACACACCCACAGGACTCCAGCTAAACTTGTACTTGAGCGGAACAGCCTTCCCACCCCCACCGTCGTAAATCGCATCAGGGGCTGGTAGTCCCCCACAAAACGATGTGAAGGAGACAACTTCCTTGCCTTGTGATTTGAGGTTGTTGATGAGCTGAAATAGCGGAACAGTGGTCGATACCAGGGTCCAGTCCGATTTCATTCAATAATAGCACGTTCGCCTGAACCGCTCTGCAGAAGATTGTGTCAAAGATAATAGGGAGGGGAAATGGGAAAAATAAACAGCGTACTGGTCGTGAAGTTTACGCATGCCTTCGGAGATGTAAGATGCAGTGACGAGATGTTTTCCATTCGCAATGCACATTTCTGCTGCGTCAACATGGAATGTAGCCGGTAACAAACTGTCAAAGTTAAAAGTGAGTGTTCAAGTTTATAGACTTGACACAGCGGCTTACCTTATAACCACATCAGCCTCCTTCACTAAATGCTCGTACGTGTCTCGCCTTCCCACATCAACAATCCGATACTTGACATTACCATGTTCCTGTCCATAATGAATCGCAAGTTGCTGAACTTCGCCAAGCATGTTACTAGCTGTACAAAAAAATAAAATAAAACAAAATATCGGTCCCAGGCGCACAAGTCACAAAAGCCTTGGGCGGGACCCACCAATAACAAGTTCAATATCACGTCTCTTGGCTATCTCCTGTACAGCAGGCCCAGCCACCATCCCACTTCCCAACATCAGCACCCTCTTCTTCCTCCTTCCTCCCGCCTCCAACCCCCGGGCACCACTAACGCTGGCAGACTCAACAACGTTCGATTGTTCTGTCGCGCTCTGTTTTCCCTGGTGCCACTTGTCCACGCTCCCTTGCAACCACTGGTGCTTCTCCCTTAATTTCCCCCCGGAAGCTATAGTAGCACGATCGAGTGCCGCTACTAAGTGCGCATCCTTCACCACCCTTCCATTCATTGCTCGCTCCGTTACTACCATCGTTCACTCTACGAATCAACGTGCGAAGGTACGGAGAAAGCTCCTTGGAAAAGTGGTTCGACGCGTCCAAAGGAAGCGAGGAAGGAAGAATATCGACCGACATCATTGTCAGTTCTCCACTCGTGTCCGAAACGCTGAACTTGTAAGTCGGTTCAGAGAGCGTCGTTGACCGTTCGAGGAACTCGAGGCCGCCCTGACAGTTGGTTAGTTTATAACGACGTAGAAACACTCCGGCAAATGGCACACGTTACCTTGATATCGCAGCTGATATCACCAATACATTTGCCTCTGGTGATCGCACCGTGCAAACCAAGAGACTGGGCTTTAGCAATAGCACCAGCTAGTTGCTGTGTTGACAATAGGCGGGGGAAATTAGTCGACCAGCCTGTCCCATTAATGAGAAGTGTAACGTAGGGCATTATCTGTGCACGACCGTGAGCCCTCCGGGAAGGAAAAATGAAGTAAAACAAAAGGAAACGTACGCGCTCTCCGAACACGCTCTTCCACTCGCTTGGATTAGCATAGTAATCCTGGCGGTCAAACGCCTTCCCATCTTTCCTCACAAAATAATCCTCCGGTTTGGCGTGTACTAAATATATCTGGGGTGCCGATAAGCACGAAATGCATGTGCCAGCGCCAAATCCAATGGCATACCTTGGTATCATCATAATCTACCCATTGATGAATCAGCAAAGAAAGAGGAAAAAAGGACAGAGATACTGACCCTCAGAACGAACTAGCGCATCGAGTTCACTCACGCCAATCTTCTTCAGCGGCAACTCCTCGAGCATAGAAAGACTTCCACGAGCAACATTGCCCGTTCTAAGATTAGTAACAGTCAGAAACGCCAGTTATATACGATCAACCCGGAGATAACGCACCCAGTGACGCATATGATGACGGGACCAAGCGCCCTTGGAGTGCCTTGGGTCGAGATCCAGAGGCCTACTTCTCGGAGGGATGCGCGCAACCGCTCGAGAGAAGGTAGTGTATGCGGACGAGGTGTATACTTTGTAGGGCGCAGGGATGTCAATGAATGATGGTTGTGTGGGGTTAGGAGATGAACAGAATGGGGTTAGGGTTTAAGCGTTTAAACGCGGAATACCTCTCTTTGCTTTCATTTACAAAAGAGACGTAGCTGTGGCGGGTGGGGGAAAGGGAGGTGAACGGAGAATGCAACTCACCAGGAAAGGTGACGCGATCCCAAGTTCGAGATGAGCGTGAGCCATGGCCGAGAGGGACTCGAGAACACCAGCGACTAGACGAATGTCAGTTAAATGACCATCAACGCCTGTCGTGAACTGACCTCCTGCGAACCACCCAAACCCAACCGTGCGTTTGCCCGCGTCATTCGTCAAAAGTTCATAGTCTAACAATCTCGGCCACGAATCCAGATTCGCGTCGAAGCTAGTTGTTGGGCCAGGGCCGGCAGACGGGGCGACGAATTGAGATAGGAGTCCCGTGTTGTACGGTTGCCCTTTGGCTGTGTGTGAGAACATGACATGGGTGCGGGGGACCGCCCCGTTGGCAGTAGACAAACGAACAGGAGAACGCTGTCGTGCCAATTCGTTCATGGGGGTCTCCTTGATACCGAGTACAATATGGGCGTGTTCCAGCGAAGTGCTGATCTTTGCCCCAGCCTATACCCGACGTCACTGGGTCGGCAAAGTGATGAAGATACATGAGCTCTTACCTTTTCATATTCGCTAGCCGGAAACACACGTCGCTCACAAGGCTCGATAAGAACCTGGACCCCTTGCTCCTGCACCAATTGATGCACGACCTCAGGGGTGAGCGGGGCGCGTCGCTCCCAGATTCGACTGGGATCCTCCCTGCGCATGCCGAGTGTCAGCTTCTGCAGTGCTCTCTTTGTCGATCGCATCCTGAAAGTGGTGGTTGAAAGAAGAGGACGCTGGTCCAGGACGGTATTTGGACAAAGGGCGGGTGAGATCCGTCCGAGCCGCGTGACGGGAGGAGCGCCTTCTTGTGGTTGCTACCCTGAGCGGGATTGCTCACCCCCGATGTTGTCGTTCTTCCCGGACAAATGACATCACTTGGGCACTGATGCAGGACAGGGATGCCTTGAACTACATTTCAACGCAGGTTTCTAGTGTGTAAGGTAGAGGAAGAGGTGCACCGAGAGGCATTCATTGCGGAGGTGCATCGGAGCTTGTAGACAAGCAGAGTGTACTTCTTGGACAGATCGCAATCACCCGTTCATGACATCTGTCGACATCAAGAGGCTCGTCATCTTATTCTCCCATCCCCACACCTCGTCCCACGTGCTCAGATACGATCTCACCACTTCCTGTAGGTTCGAGCGACAAAACAACTATTTAAAGATGATCATGTTGGTATTGCACGAGCGGATATCTGTGCATAGCTTGTGTATATCCTCAGCAATTCATCATCTAGACTTTACCAATCACATGCGGACGTGCAACTCAAATACCCACTTCAGCGGATCAATACGCACACACCATGTTTGTTTGCTAACTCCTGGACACTCAGTAGGGACATACATATACCTGAGTCCACGAATTACATTAATGAAAAATGAAGCTTGCAAGGCAGGTGGAAAAGGCGTACACTTTATTCAGTACCTATGTAGGCATGACATCAGGATTTTTACTGATGCTTAAGGCACAATCACCTTATCCCTGAGTCCCAGGCTCTCCATCCCCATGCCTTTTCTTTATTCCTGATAATTTACGCCGCCACGCTCGCAATACCAACCCGATAACCTTGCTTCAACTTTAATTTCACTCTCTGCCAATCACCTATTTTGTTGGATGGCCCTTGGACGGCCTTTGTGGAGAAACTCTTGGGCCCGCAGCCCAACAGAGTTAAACAGCGCTTCCCAGGCGTCTGTCTGCCTGTGAATGTCATTCTCTCACCTCTAAGAATGTTTGCAGCTGGTCGGAACCCACCGCTGTTCATTCATCTCGCTTCTACGCAATAATATGGAACCAAAGTTTAAGCAGCTCAAGAGCTTGTTGTATGGTCAATCGCGCGCCCCTACCACACCTAACCCGATGAATGTACGCGACGAGATCCTTTCACCTCGACAAATGCTCACCTCTATTTCACTAGATATATGGGCACTGACAGATTTTTCCATTCCTTTCACCCTTGCTCGAGAATCCAGTGCTATACGGTGTCCATGCCCCCCGTTATGATTGCACGCAGCCGCACCATCCAACCTCGAACCGTCGGCAGACAGGGTCTGCTCCCCCAAGGCACATCATCGTCAAGCTCGGCGCCCATTCCTTCATTCCGATATGCCTTACTCCCCCTTGCTTGATCCATGAGTTCTAACGCTCATTTCCACCAGCGGTTGGATGCTCGCTAAATTCATAGACACCGCAGCGGTCGAGAAGCGATCAGGGGGGTGAAGGACAAACACTGGTGCTTAAAGTGGATATAGCAGACCGACTGGTTGGATTAACGAGTAACTGATGCCAGCAGCCGGGTAGCACTGCGGCTAGAACATGGTGAGTGGAAATGGTCCCTGAAACAAGGTCGGCTGGGTTGATAGGCGGGCACTAAAGACCACACTGGGTTTGGAAGCATGGTGGTGGGTCGAAAAGCAATTGGACGATCGATGGGCTGAGTGGGCCCGAAAGATGTACCAGGCCACATGAACACGACTATTTCACGCACTTTCTCTCTGATCGATGGCGTCCGCAGGCGAGTAATCGTTAATTTTTAACAAGAATGCGTTCGGAGGCCCCGCTTCCCGCATGTTGATAGCCAACCGTGTTTCCATAGGTTCGGCAGCACAATCAGCGTTTCCCAGAGCTGGACATCCAAACGAGTAAATATGATGCTCGCCGGCGATATGCATCACTCTCCCTACTGCGCGACGCGTTAAAAATTGACTGCGTCCTTTGTAACGCGTAATGCCCCTCCTTTTTGCCTCCATCTGCATGCAATTGATAAAAATCCAGCTTTTCCCACACCCCTGATTTCTAGAACACGGCCCTGCAGAAGCGTGCCCTCATCCATGTCGTGTCGTTGGTCACCCTTAAAATTTGTCGTTTATCCAGAACCAACCCAGCAAAGCATCCTCGGAGTAAGCCTCAAGTAAACTCAATGTTGTGAGAGTAGCCTTTTGACCTTGCCCCCTTCTTAACCTTGATTAAAGCCTTTGCCCATCTCTAACACAGTAGTGAATTCCCCGGTAGACGCCGTTATCATGAACCCTGGAGCATGCGGTTCACAAACTGAAAGGAAACGAGAAGGAAGCCTTTCCCCCTCCACGTGCTGTCAGATCGAGAACCCCCTCCTTGAAGTATTGTCAGCCTTTATGAAGGAAGGAAACTGGCCGTAACCCTCTACCTCGCTTCAAGGCGCCCCACTCGTTTCCGATTCCTATGGCTGCTCCCCAATACGCCGCCATACGCCCTCTGTGTGCACCTGGCCAGTGTCCATCGCCATCGCTGGCCCCACCCGTACCACAGCCGCGACCCGAGCGCAAGTCCGAGCCCAGCTCCAAACAGTGGCATCATTCCTTTCCACCCAATGACACAGACTTCACCCTACGTTCGCTCGAGGGAACTCTTTACGGCGTCTACACCTATACCCTCCGGAAAACATGCGGTTTCTTCGCTACTATGTTCACCCTTCCTCGCTGCATACCCGCCGATCAAGGCCCGGGCTTAAAATCGAACTCACACTCGGGAGACATACATCAAGTTTTGGATGTCTACGAGCCCGATGCCATCCTTTCCCTAATCCTCTCTCTTCTCTTTGGCCTTCCTGTACCAGCGTGGGAGTCCCTAGATCAAGCTGAACGTGTGCTCGCGTTAGCAGAGAAGTTTGATGCCCCGGGGGCAATCGCGAGTATCCGACTGACACTGTTCGCGCCCAAATTCAGGGACACTGATCCCCTTCGGTTGTATGCCATTGCGAGACATTTTGAG
Source organism: Lepiota venenata (assembly GCA_004296355.1). Lineage (NCBI taxonomy): Eukaryota > Fungi > Basidiomycota > Agaricomycetes > Agaricales > Agaricaceae > Lepiota > Lepiota venenata. The sequence continues at coordinate 664,817 of RCFS01000021.1, forward strand.
TGGAACGAGGAAGCGAGGCAGATGCCGCGGTATACGTTGGTGCTGAACTTGTACGACCCTGCACATTCGGCGGTTCTTGCCAGGATGGCGTCCAAGTATATTATTCCCCTATTTGATCTACACAGGAGAAGGAAAGATATGTTTAGAGAGATGCTGGATAGTCCAGAAAGATTTACTGCGGGGAATAGGTGAGTTTACTTCATAAGTGGATCCCTTCCCTTTACACGTGTTTGCTGATGAGTGTATTATCATGCGCGCTCATGTTGCGTTATGATAGTGAACCTTATCACTGCAGCCGTTGCGGGGTGACGGAACTTGAAAACTATACCTGGCGGGAATATAAACAGGTGCTGTTACTCGAAATTGAGCGGCGACCGCTGGGGGATCAGATAGGACTTTTGTCCAGTGAATTGTCGGATTGTGCAGAGGCCCGAGCGTGTTGGGACGCCAAGTGTGCGAAGGAGGGCTGTGGAGGGTTGAATTATGACCGATATGCGACTTTGAAACAGATAAGGAACTGTGTTTTGATGCTTCCGGATTCGATAGAAGAGTAGGTGGTGTTGTTAAGTTGTGGTAGTGTTCGCAAAGTATGCCTTTGGCTGATGCTATCTATATTCTTATCGCCTCGGCGCTCAGGATTGACACTATTTTAAAACCCTGACCCGTGACTTTAAACAGCCTGCTTACCCCCAAGTTTCAGCAATAATGCCCCATGTTGCATTTAACGACTCGGCTCAAGTGTATATTTGATTGCTTGCGAGGTTGGATCGTTATCTGACCCACCCAGGGAACATTACCAGATGAGCAGCTCACTTCCTGGTCGGCGGGGCTCAATGGCCCTGCGTCAAACAGGAGATTTTTTTTTTTTGCGCGCAACTCGACCCGTATAGTTCCCTGAGCACTAATGCCTCATCCCTCGAACCCCACATAGCCACTGACACCGCCTCAGGCCCCGAAAATGGAAATTTTTTCAATGTATTTTTTTCGGACACGGAGCAGTCCCGCCGACCACCACTTTCCAAATCGGGAATGTTTTTATACTGCACAAGGGATATTTAAACCCGTATGAAAGACCCGTATAGCCATGCATCCGAGTGATCTACAGTATACAGCCCTGGGGGTGTTCTGGTGATCTCGGAGGCCTTCCCCTTTTCTTCTTTCTAAAAACAACTTATCATGTGCTGCATACTAGCTAATCTTACACTGCCCCTCCCTTGACCCTGTGCTTCCATATTTAGATCGCTTAGATTGGACGCGTACAGCTCAGGCCCGAAAGAGCCTTGATCTTGTCCTTCAGTGAGCCCCTTTTTTTTTCAATTGTGCGCTCTGGGGGAGTCGGGGACACAAGGAGACACGTGTTCACCGGAAAAGCACCGCTCTGGCCATCGCTTTGACCCGCGGGCACTCGCGACCCTACACCACTCCATTATTCATGGAATTGATGTGGCTTGCGAAATGAGGAAGGAGCTGATGCGGACGAAGGAGACCGCAAGAATGCTGATAGACCAAAATTTTTGGACACACAAAAAAGCCATGTTGCTATGCAAGCTATGCGCGCTACGTAGGTAAGTATAAATGCGAGGGCTGGCGAAAGGTTATGTCGTTCAGCAGTACCCAATACCCCTTTGTTCTCTTCCATTCGCAACCCCAGCACTTATTTTTTTTTTCCTTCAATGATTGCACCTCTAGTTCTCGTTCTGGCCGGCATTTCTAGCGTGTACGCCGAGGTATACGAGATTCAAGTTGGCGCAAATGGCACGTTGACATACAATCCTCCGTATGTCAACGCTGTTGCGCAAGACGTGATCAGATTTATTTTGTGAGTCATTCGGTGCTGTTCAGCTATATTGGATACTAACCCAGCCTGATAGTAACGCCAAGAATCATACGGTCACTCAGTCAACGTTTGAGCAACCGTGTACACCGTCTCCCTATGGGTTTGATTCTGATTTGTGAGTCTACTCCAGCGCCAGGCTCGTTTGGGACTAATAATTTTGACCTCAGCCAACCGTTCAACCCAAATGGTACCGCCCCTAATCCAACCAAGGAAATTACCATTCAAGATGGGAACCCTCTTTGGTTCTTCTGCAAACAACCGGTGGGCAACCACTGTGGTCACGGTCAGTATCTTTTATTAACATTTGGGAGAGCTCCGCAAAACAACCTCTCATACCCTTGAATCACAGGAATGGTGTTCGCCGTCAATCCAGGTTCTGGCGAGAGGTTCAAGCTGTTCCAGGACGCTGCCATGGCCACACTCAATGCCACCACTTCCGCCTCGAGTGTCGCCGCTGCTCCTACCGCACAGCCCTGGCAAACAGCAACTGCTACGATTTCCGAAGATTCAGCGGTCTGGACAACGACTTACACTAGCTACCTCGGAGCTGCTGGTAAGAGCCCGTCTCAATGCAGAATTCAAAATGGTACTGATCTTGGAACAGCGCCGTCGCCGGCACCTGGAGGACCCGTTGACCACAAAATTCTTGTTGGCGAAAACGGAGCCCTGACTTTTAACCCTCCCAATATCACTGCCTCTGTCAACGATACAGTAACATTCGAGTTCCGTGCCAAGAACCATACCATCACCCAGTCAACCTTTGGTGCCCCTTGCACATCTAATGGTGGCTTCAACTCCGGATTGTAAGCTATTCTATCCCTCTATTTCGTTTGTATGAACTCAAGCAATCGATCATAGCAAACCAGTGCCTCAAGATGGCGCCACCTTCCCCACATACACGATCACCATTAATGACACAGCACCGATCTGGGGCTACTGCGCCCAAACCCGCCATTGTCAGCAGGGAATGGTTGTTAGCATCAACGCAGTGGCAGATGGACCTTGGAATTTCACGGCGTTCCAGAATGCGGCAAAGGCCACTGCATCAAGCACCAACACCACCTCTTCTGCTCCCAAAGATGCAGCTCTACACCGTCCTGCTGCCGGTCTAATGGTTGGGTTCTTCGCTCTTGCCGGCATGCTCCTCTGAGGAGCAGGGACGATTGTTATTTATGATTAGGGTGGACATTATTAATACAATACCTTAGCATAACCTTATATCTACTCGCAGGCGGCATGAATGAACTAGAACGATAATGATATTCGTATAATGCTACGTGCGGCTAAACGCATAGTCGATGCTTGTCATCATTCGGAACTGCTCTTGCTTTGAGGAGGATAGTGGTATGTATCGCTGCTGCCAATGTCATAAATCTGCTTCGTTCGAACGACTTAAACGACAACTAACAAGCCATTTATTCCTATCGCTCCATCGCTTGTTATAGATAACGTGTTGTCAGTTACAGGCCTCTGTGAGTTGCACTCGGTGATGTTCAGTGAAGCGGAAGCATCGATACCCTTAGGAGTATGGAAAACGTACAGTACTCTGGACTAATATCTCCGGTATTTGATGTTGCTCGAACTCTTGTCGTAAGGACTGGCGTGAATTGAGGGTCTGGGAGCAGAGGTTATTTAGCAAATCTGGTGAATGGTTTGTCCAAGTCTCACCATGAGAAGCGTATTTCTGACCAGCGCCAGAAGAGGTTCATCCGGTTTGTAGCAACGAAGATCCCGATACACTCACGTGTATATCCTCCCCAATGGCTGTTGTCAGTTCAGAAAGGGAAATAATACCAAGCCGAGAAGAACTTGTGGTGAAGGAACTTACAAAGGCGAAAATTACGTGGAAGTTGTTATTTGGAAGCGCCGTCTGAGGTTGCTTCAGACAAACAAAGCAGCGAGTGGTGGTGATATACTGTATAACGTACAAAGGTCACCAAATCCATTATCTTCAAGAGAACCCCCTCGGTCAGAATCCCGACATAGATAACGAAGTTCAACCTACGCAAAAGAACGCGCCGAAAGCGGCGATTTCTATAGAAGACCTGATGATACGGGTGATAACGTTGTCACTTTCTGGTATTGACACCGTAAGCGCAGCTATATCATTAACGGAGCAAAAACACCTTACTCTGACCGCCCGTCCTACTCTTGCTGAGGTACCACCACAATAGAAGTCTGACATCAACTTGAGTTGGAGAAGGAGGGGCAGATTGCCTTTGTGCCACTGACGTAATGCTAACATCACAAGCAACAGCTGCGATTTGCCATGCATCAACATACGGTATCAGCTTGCGAAAATCTGCAATGCTTTCGTTTACAAAAGGTCAGCTCGGATGGGTGGCCCAAAATAAAGAGACCGCGTAACTCCTCTACCTCGCGGTCGTGAAGGCCATAATGGAACACACGAAGCCCAGTGTCGTTTGAATCAATGCCAGGATCGATAAGAAGATGAAGACCTTTATCGACCCTGCAAATATGCGAATTCTCCAGGAAAGATATATCTGAATGGGGAGCGAGGTCCTTGCGTCCCTAGGTTATCCAAGGGTAGGAGGATATTTTTAGATCACCCACAATATTGTCACAATTGGTGTCGCTGCAAAGGGCCACTCAACATTGGTGAGCGAGAATGGGTTATCGAAGTCTTCAATCGTGTATTTCCAGAGCATGCAAAGAAGGGCGATGGTGTGGAAGGTGTCGAGTAGGAAAACCCAGTTGACCAGAGTGCTGCAGAAACACAGTTCGTTAGTAAAGGGATAAGGTCTATCGCAGAAAAGCATGTCACTTGATTACCCCCTTTTTCTCCATTCTCGAAGTATAGTACGTCCAGAACTGAACCATGCAAATGCCATATATCAAGCTATTGAGGACGGTACCGACAAGAATAGGGCCCAATACACGGTTAACACTTGGGGTCTGGGTGAGCGCCTCGGGCATAGTGGGGAGGTGCCTGAGCGGTCAGAGTGTAGGATGTGAGATGTGCACGGGGGCATCAGTGCATCAAACCAGGTTCTTATGGAATGGAAGAATTCCGAGTGGGGCATGGAGAGCGATAAGTGCAGGACTTCTAGCAGAAGAGATGGTCTTAGATAAGGAGAGACACGTTGCAGAGTTTTATTGCAAGCGTCGACTGCCCAACGTACCACAAACCCAAAAATACGTTCGAAAATTGAATGGATCTCGCCAAACGGATTCTAAGCAGTTGACCCTGTTGCGCATGAGTGCTGCGCGCTATTCAGGTCCGGATATGTTCATTACGCAAGAAGAACCAGGGCATTGATCGTGATTGCGGCGAACTATTGATATGTACGCAAAGGTCGGTGGTGCGCAAACCTCGTGCTGGGGTGGTTATAGTAGCAGCCCGCTCCATTTGTCCGCAAGTGACCAACACTAGTCTGCGATGAACGGCTTTAGACCTTCAATTTTTCAATTATCATCTTTTAAACCCGTCCATGGAATCGTTGGACGGACCTTTTTGCTTACCACATGACCTTGAAACTTTGGCAGGCGGAACTAGTTAAATCTTGTTCATTTATTGAGATGAATTGCGTATTTCGGTGACACAAATACATCTTTCTCAAATTCTTGACCAACCGGGTACTGGGCTAGCACACCGCAGTTTATGACACCAAGCAAGATCTAAAGGAGGCACATAGGAAGTGGAATATCGATCACCTAGGCACTGCGGGTAAGGCTTTATCAATCCTCAGGTGATCGATGGATAGCATGTATAACAAAACGCCAATAAAGAATACTGCCCACAAGATTATCCTATCATGCGAAAGCGAACAACAGTTCTTTGACCCGGAAAGAAGCGATGGGAGCGATCGGGAAGGACCGCAATTTCTAGCTCGCCTCGCATAAAGTTGTCTTCCTGAGCTAAAGGCGGGACAAGGGTGTCGCATATTCGATAAACACACATGAATCGTGTGAAGATACCGCTTCCATTGATCGTTACACTTCTGGTGGGACTACAAAAGGTTTAATTGCGCAGCCTCAGGTAAGGCCAGGAGCATTCACTTACTCAAAGGATAATGCTCCGAGTCTCCCCATCTCCCCTTTTAATTTCAGAACACCCTTTTCAATAAGACCTCTCCGCCCGATCAAGTCGAAGTCCAAGGCAACTACTGAATATTGCCCATCGAATCCGAATATTACCTTGCTCTGCGGCCCCCGCATGTTATATAATCCATGAATAATGTGAACCTCGAGGAAACCTGTAAGATTTAGGCAAAAACCGGTCAACAAGTCCTGTTGCGATCTATATTCGGGGTATGGTGTGATTATGGGTGGCTCCATGACGTCGTCAGCTTTGAAACAGTTGCAAGAAGCGAAGGAAAGCGATTTACCGGTCGGTTGGATTCCTTCTTGGAACACGAGGGGACCTCGCCAGGACTTCGCATCGGCCTTACGGGGGCTTTCTCCGAATCGGCGGTAGGCTCACTACCTCGTGTTTCCCCTCGTTGTGTCTTCGTCCTGTCCTCCAACCTTCGGCTCGTGCATTGCCAACACTCCGGGGAGTTATCAACTATTACCCCGCAGTCACGCTTCCTACACCGACCATGAGGGGGCATGGGGTCGTTGTTATCCTTATCCAGCGCGTCAATGAATTTTTCAACACACGAGGTATCTGATGCGACAGCAAGATCCCTCTCTGTCCTCCGTGGCCGACCAAGCTTCGTGCGACAAGGGAAACACGTATTCGGAGGATACTCGCTCGGTCCAGGAAGGATTTGGTGACAGGAAGGACTGATGCATATTCTCGCGCCAGGAATGGTACCTCGGGACAATAGCTCTTGATTTATGAGGTCTTTGACTGAAGGGAGTGCGGAAACAGTAACTTTGTCCCCGGACCTCGATTGTGAGTCGATGGAAGTTTGGGTTCCGGTCTCTTCTCGAGGTGCCTTCTGCTCCTCCCGCCATTTCTTGTCGACATGACACCAGGTACATACATCCCATCTGTGATTCGGAGGTAGATATCGCTCGCAATTTCGTGTAGCGCACTGAGCATATGGAATTGTGGGCTTGTATGCGCTAGTGCGGGTGCGTGCAGGTATACGGATGGTCAATCTGGGAGTTTTTGGAGTTGACTGTCCATAGAATTAGTCACCACTGAAAAGTTTATGAGAGGTTACGCACTTCTGCTGCTCGGCTGTTGCGAGTTTCGCTTGCAAATCCATCCTTGTCAGGGCCATATTCCTCAAGAGAGGTGTCTGTGAGCTCGCTGAGCTCGCTTTCACTAAAAGCCGAGTCGCCCAAAGACTGGTAGGAAGTGACGGTCCGCTCCCTACTCGGACTTGGTGCCTTTTCATCTGAAGTCATCTCTTCATTGGGAATCAGGTGCTTCAGACCTCCGCGCTTCACTTGTCGATCATCCCTCTTCCTCTCCCTCGGCGGGCTCTCGACCGAGGCCGACGAAAGTTTCAAACGAACGCGCTTAATCTTGGACATCCAGCTATTTGATGTGTTCGCGGCTAGTTGTTGATCCGCCCACGTCACCGATTTTCCCTTGCCTTTCCGCTTTGAAGACTCCGATATTTTTGCACGCCGTGTTTTCCATTCTGTCATAACACATTGGACACATCTGGAAGAGGTCGAATCGGGTGGTACCAGTGCGGCACATCCTTGGGTGGCACAGAAGCGTATATCCTAGAACCAAAACGTGAGTACATACATGGGAAGCATCATTAGTGAAACAAACGTGCATAGCTGGCAGCACGGGTCATAGGCCCGCTGGTTGCTTTTTTAGGCAACAACAGGGGCAGCGAGTTCCATAAAGGTGATGAGAGGGGCCTATCAGTCCTATGCAATCGTCTTCGGTTCGAAGAGGTCTTGATAGAGGATGGACGGGGTTGCAGGTCAACTAGGTGCAGGGTCTCCGAGGGCTCGATCGAGCGCACGTCTTTAGGTAACACAACCTCGGGATTCACAGGAACTGTCTCTAGTTGTGGCATGTACCGCGGGGTCCGACTAGTGGCTGGTAAATATAATTCTGAGAGTGACAAGATCTCTGCAATTGGCAACTCCTACAAAAAGAAAACCCTTCGCATCAGTGTTGTAGTGAGATATGCAAAAACACTTGCGTCTGGGTAAGCCAGTTCGAGAGCGTCCGGAGAAGCCTCGGCAGTATCAAGTTCGTTCGACGATATCTGGTAGTGAGATGAGAAAAAGCATTCGTTGGGTATCGACCTGATCAAAACTCACTGCAGATAATATGCTAGCCAGATCGACCCAATTATCGTTCTCAACCAGTGTTGTATCTTCCGCAGGGCCCGTAGTAATGGGGACGGATAATGTAGGTATTTTCTAGTACAGCATTGCAATAAATGAGCTCGAACACCATACGATGGCCTTGGCAAAATACCATAGGTGACCCCTGCCCCCGGTCGCTCCTACTACTGTTCCGCATCGCGGTGGCCCTCGATACGCCATGACGATGGTCCCGCCAGGCAGAACATCCATCGCACATGCTGGATGAGTGCGGGTGTTGTGAACCAAGTACTACTGCGCATCGCGAACAGGCAGGGGTAAATTCTGCTGCCCGAATGTCAGTCTGAAGTTGCATCGATGACGTCGGTTCCCAAATGAGTTGTCGTCCGGGGAAGAGAGAATCACAACTCCTTTATTTCGCCAAATTCGAGCTGATCGGCCTTAGCGAGTCTCGACACTATGTGAGAAGACTATTGAGGGAACGAGAGTGAGGGTGTCGAACTGTCGATCTCGGCTAGGCAACTGATAGTGATCGGTGTCACCCTCGTTTTGACTCAGTTCCTACTGTGTAGGAGTAAAGACATGGACTGTAGAGAGAAGCGAGGCAACTTCTCTGGAACAAGTTTGCAGGAAAGGAGTGGTGTACGGTTGGGAGCGAAGAGTGCATCCAGCGCGGCAATATAACATGCAGCAAAAATTCGTGTGATTACGTCAACCCCCCAGTTAAACAATATGATGTTTTCGATTTCGATTTGTTCAGCAATAGCTTGAAGAACACCAATATTGTACAGTCTGATAGCGCTATCCAACATCTTGGAATCCGCAGGAACCACCCATAGTGGAAAAAAGAACATCCTATATCACCCAGCTCACAGCACACCTTGTTCAACCGTCTCATCTGGGGGGAGAAAACTATTCAGGCAGTTCTCAATTTAAGTGTTTCTGGTGGTTGTATAAAGTGTTCACTGGAGTGTATTTTATCTGCGTTCGAGGAGTTCAAAGTTCACCAGATCCAAGCGTGTCATGTTGAAGCGACATAACAACAGCACGTGGATATCATAACCGACCTTAGCTCAGTTGGAAGAGCGTGAGACTGTAATGGTTACCCCGGTTCATCTCAATGTCGCCTGTTCGAGCCAGGCAGGTCGGATTTTTATTCATTTTTGTCGATGCGATCGCAGTTGGACATATGTGCCTTTCATGACTGTGCCCCTCGATCATCTTCTACATTATCTAGCGAGTAGTCAGTGGTGTTCATGCGCCTTATCGCATTTTTCTGATTTTTGAATAGATTATATCAACACTTTCTAGACTGTATATAGTCTACCGAGCTAATCCGATCACTTCTCCTTCCGTTCCTGCTTCTAAGGCTCGACGATAGACAAAAGTGCCACCACCGTGAGGTCCTCATTGTGACAGCAGCCGGCGTAGCAGCACAGTTCGCAAGATATTCTTATGAACCGATTGCTGTGATGCATTGTCAGCTTGATCATTTTCCTCGACTTCATTGCTCGATTAGGAGATCGCCCCAGATCATATCTGAGGATTCCCTTAATGGGCGACAATCTAGTAGTACGATCTCTAATCGCAAGAGCTCTTCCCTACAATACATGTTTTAGATCTGATACCCAGAGCCGAAGACACTGAAAGACAATAGCTGGGTACGCCCGGATTTACGATGCAACAAAAAATTGACTATGGCGGAGCGAGCATAGGAAAATTTGTGTAGTCTGGGGCTGGCACGCATTTGTCTTTATGCGGGGGCCTGGATGATCTGCAAGCGACGTTTACCCGTCATTTTGACGCAAGGAGATATCAGACAAGGGTGATATATGTATACGCGATCATATCCTACAACAGGCGTCGGTCTTTGTTTGCTGAAAAACGGCGTGTTGATCCAGCGGATGTTATTTATTTTTGCATTAGTCCGAGGAAGTATGAAACCTAAAAGTGATAGGCGAGCTCATGAGCGAGACAGGATGAGCGCCAAAGTTATCACCACTTTGGTTTTTATCTCCCACGCCAGGGTGTCACAAACTATTGATGGGTGGGACCGACAAATTATCAAGTGAGTTTTTCCTCTGAATATTGGCCGTAGGCGATCTGTCCGTGAACCACGTCATATGCCAGAGGGTAGACCAAATAATCAGCAAATACACGCTTCATTCGCTGGGTTTGACGCGTCTATAGCGGAACAAGCATCCCACATACTCTGGGCCATTTGGCGACACACACGACCGCAATACTCGACTTTTCAAGCATGTCTAGACGCTGTTTTAGAAAATATCGAGCTCCACGAGGCACTACAAGAGGCCCATTCGTTACAGAACTACGACGTGATTCGGAATTGGTGTATGTGCTACTATTAATCCTTGCAGTAATCGGACATTTTTTGATCCATGACATAGCCCAATCTCTTGAGACTTCAACACACGGGTCGCAAGATTCTGTTGTGCAAACGAAGGTTGAGAAGTTTTTGAACGAGATCGAGCATGCGATTGGTCAGGTTGTGAAAGGGCACATCACGCTACCCCCTTGGTCGTCCGAAGACGCGTCATTAGACGCGTACATTCGTTGTCATCTGCAAAGTCTGCAGATTCCGGTTCTCAAGGGTAAGCCGAATCTTCTTTTACACGACCTAGGGAGTTTTAAGACAGACGCGGTCCTGTCTAAACGGCTGGAGAACATATTCATGCCTGATAACCATACGTAAGTCATCTTAGTGCTTCCGCATAGTGAATCTGATGGATATTTTGAAAGATTTCTCGTCAATACCTCTGGTTCCGGAAAAACGCGGCTTTTGCTGGAGGGCCTGTGTGACAATTGGGGGTTTTATTTCACGTCTTTCGTGGACTCAAGTCTACTGGGTTCCAGTGATGTGCAAAATAGTATTCAAACCCACATCCCCGATACTCCCAATTTCCGGGGAACTCTTCCCCCTGCTGGTGCACCCAACTATGATGCCGCGTTACAAAGCAACCGCGATATCGCCAGCAATGTCTTTCGAAGGATATTCCTCGCCCGACTCTTCGTTTTTTCTTGCTTCGCCCAAATTATGAAAACCCACAGGAAGCCTCTCACCCGCGTCGACATGTACAGACAACGTTGGTTGCTCCTTCAGCTACAACCAAGTCTCGTCCATCCAACAGTTTGGGATATTTTTGATCACCTCTCCGGTGTACTTTCGCCGGCTTCGGACTCTTATATCAACACGCAGACGCAAGAGCTTCTACAGCGCGTTCGCGAACTCTGCGCATGCGATTCTTCCACGAGCCCCAAGCAGACTCCGTTCTTCTGTGTGTTGGATGAAGCTCAGTATGCTGCTTCGCAGCACACAACCTCTTTTCGTTCTGACCACAACGGTTCTCACCGGCCTATCCTAAGAGAGATAGTGCGTGCATGGGAGAGGCAGTCTTCCGGGCGGGGTGTATTCATAGTGGTGGCGGGAACGGGGATATCTAAGGATGTCGTAGATCAGGCAATGGCTTCTGCAATAATGAAGGACTCCAAATACCGATGGTGTTCAGATACTGGCGCCTTTGACGAAGTCGGGATCCAGCAACGTTACCTCGAAAAATATCTACCCAACAATTTGCTTGATTCCGAGTCGGGGAAACGATTAATGGATCGCATTTGGTACTGGTTACATGGTCGGTATGTGCCACGAAGTGCTGATCAAACTATGTGTTGACTGTTATGGTAGACATCGCTTCACAGCTGGCTATGTTATGGAACTCATTCGGAATGGCTATCGTCAACCACATAGGCTCCTGAACGCCTACGTGAAACATTTCACCGGGTTTTCGATTACAGATGCTCATGATTATGTTGAAGACGAGGGTCAAGGCCCACTCCCAATGCTTTCACAATATACGCTCGATTTCTCAAAGCTGAAGAAGAGTGAGTGTCCACCTCTGCCGTTTTCAACCATTAACCACTCCTTCCTAGACAGTGATATGTTGGCGACCATACACCAAGTCACGACCCACTACCTCATGAGATCCATCCTTCGTCCTCTCGGTGGGGATGAAGCGATGTATGTTCAATACGGATTTGCTCGCTTTTTGGATTTCGAAACACAGGTTATCGCCATCAATGAACCATTGATTCTTCTTGCCGCCATACGCTGGATGAATTCTAATCATCAGTCCAGCCATAAAATCCTTGCACGGGAAATTGATACTCATTGTTCGACATTCAACGGATTCGAAAACTATATTGTGTACTGCATTGATCTTATCTTCTCACGAAAACACCGGCTGAACGAAGTGTTCACATTTTGTGGAACACCACCAGCATGGGCAGATATGGAGGCCGAACTTGTCGCATTGCACTATGGCGTGTCTGGCGACACAGAGACCGCCGCTGCATCCTTTCAAGAATCAGCTGGCCCTTCTATAACACTCGGTACCGATGCTAAATCCCCCGAGTCGACGCTGTCTTGGCTAAACCATCGCCTACATTCCCCATTTTGTTTTCCGCACCACGCAATGGGCCCGGATGCAATGTTCATCTTGAGGCTCTCGGATGGGACCCTGATTTGGGTCGCGTTGCAGACGAAGTGGTCCAAAGGAGAAAGGGGGGCCCTCGCCAAGAAGCTTGTGCTACAGGCCATGAAAAGTGTGACACCCGCGAGGTTTTTCTTAGATAAGGGAGGTCTTCCTCAACTATTAAATAAGTACTCATGTCGGGACTAAACTATCATATAGAACGGTCAACCATATTTGCCAGTGGCGCACCCTGCCCTCCGAGATAACGTCTCCCAGGCGCTGCTAGATCTCCCCAACAAACGGGATGATGCAGGGAAGTACAGTCTTCTGAGGGTGATTGCATCGTTCCCAGCGCGAGCCAGACTGCAACGTTATATTGAGAGGGACCCCGACGAAGAGCAGCATCCTATTGCGGCTCTAAATATAAATCTGATTAAAGAGCTCACTCAACGACTCCCACCTCAAGACTTTCTTGAGCGACAGGAAACACATGCGGAGGTGCTGTCACTTGCACGTGAGACAAGGAGCCAGAAGCGCAAGGCTGCAGAAAGGGGAAGCGAGCGACGGAAAAAGATCAGGTTGAATAAGTAGCTATATTTCGCTCGATTTAGTACTATATTGGATGCCCAAGGTCTGATGTTTGTTATTTATCTTTATCTTGCTTTTGAATCACGCACGATTTGCTTTTGTCAACTATTACTATGGCTGGTTGGATATTTGGACATGATGGTTATTCCGACAGTTACACCAGCCATTTGCGTCCCCACCAGCCATCTTTGAACCCCAGTGAAACCTACCAAAAATCCTATTGATTCTGTTGAATGTCAGCAAATGCTTTTATTTCTAAATAAAGTGAACATCAATGATTTGAATATTTTTTATTAATGAATGAGGTTAAATCTACATTGACTCCTGGTAATTCACCACAAATCCCTTCACATGCGCCATTTCCACTGCATTCAAGTCAGCTCCATTCAATACCATTCTACTATGCCTCAGAAGTCTGAAGCAATACAGTTCCAAATTGAAGGTCTTGGTTTCATCAGCATATTTTGACTTGATAAATTTTCAAAAATCTGATTTGCAAAATTGTCCGCTTTTATAGATGCGACACACTCCGGAAGCCTGGATAGCGGGGTGAAAGACTGGAACCTCGGAATTTGGCGCTTATTCTCTGATTACATAAGGTGCTGGATTAGAGTGTTGCCTACCGTAAGCGAGCTTGTCGATGGATAAGAGTATGGTGCTTAGATTGCACAAAAACAAATCGCGTCACGTCACGCAGCGCGCCGCGCTTGGTCATCACGTTGCGCTTGCCTTATTCAATGTTTTGAAGCTCTTAGGGCATAAATAATCAAGCACTCTTGATTCATGTTTTGTACAGATAATGTAACAGTTTTTTGAGTTTTTTGGAGGGAAAAAGAAAGAGGGGAAGCGGGGGGGGTATCTGTGTACCCGTTTGATGGGGTACTCTCACACATCCTGAATTGGTAATAGGCTGATGTCAGTCACATAATGATGCTGCGGGGCTGTGTAGGTGAGAAAGGCTGAGACAAACAAAGCAGTCACAAAGTGAAGCTTGACTTAGGAATATCACTTAGCACACAACGAAGAGGTTTCAGTACACCCACATGTATATGCTGTGAAAATATTATCATAAAAGAAATGACTCAACCGGGATTTGAACTCAGGACCTTTGGGACACATGCTAGACGCTCTACTGCTGAGCTATCGGGGCGCACAATGGGTTTGCTAGTGACCGTGCACATACCATTTGAAAGCACTATGTACCGTACAATAAATTATATTCTAATATATAGTGTAGCTTTGTCAACTTCAGAATAGTTTGTATTAAATGTCACATCTTTTGTTCCACATCTTTGGCTTTTATATCAAGAAAAAAAGTAATATATTAGGTTCTCTAATATTGTGCCCAACAAATAAATTAAGTACAGCACTGGTTAGCAGTGATGCTGGTTATCTCGCAATGCGGTCGGGCTGCTTACTAACCAATATTACTTTGTTTGGAGTGCGTGGGAAGTATTTGATCTCCCATTAATCGCGTCTGGATGCATCAACCCCTTTACGTCCTCTTTTTTCTCCCTCCTTCAATGGCGTTCTATCTCTCTAGAGACCAACTAAACTGACATATTTTATGTATATAAACGCCATTCATAAATATATGAACAATAATTATCATTTATTGATACCCTAAAAGTCTCAAAACAATGAATGAGGTAAGCGCGACGTGATGACCAAGCGCGGCGCGATGCGTGACGTGACGCAATTTGTTTTTGTGCAATCTAAGCACCATATAATAGGCGTTCAAGTCATCACTACTTTGGTGCTTATCGATATCTCTCACGCTATGGTGTCACAAATTATCGATGGATGGGACTGACAAATTATCAAGTGGGTTTTTCCTCTGAACATTGGCCGTAGGCGATCCACCCGTGAACCGTGCCATATGCCAGAGGGCAGACCAAGTGATCAAAAAATACACGCTTCATTCGCCGGATCTGACGCGTCCACAACGGAACAGGCATCCCACATACTCAGGGCCATTTGGCAATACACACGACCGCAATACTCGACTCCTCAAGCATGTCTAGACGCCATTTCGAAGGATGTTAAGCTTCACAAGGCACTGCAAGAAGCCCATTTGTCACAGAACTACGACGTGATTTGGAATTGGCGTATGTTAATCCTTGCAGTAGTGGGATGTGTTTTGATATATGATATTAGCCTATTTTCTTGAAGATTCTATTGTGCAAACAAAAGTTGAGAGGTTTTTGAGCGAGATCGAGCATGCGATCGGTCAAGTTGTGAAAGGGCGCATCACACTACTCCCATGGCCACCCAAAAGCGCGTCATTCAAAGATGCAAAAATTCGCTGTCATCTACAAAGACTGAGGATACCGGCTCTCAAGGACGAGAAGGACGAGCCGAATCTTCTTTTACATGACCTAGGGAGTTTCAAGACGGACAAAGTCCTGTCTAAACGGCTGGAGAATATATTCATGCCTGGCAGCCATACGTAAGTCCATCTTAGTGCTTCAGCGTAGTCAATCTAATGGATTTTTTTGAAGATTTCTTTTCAACACCCCTGGTTCTGGAAAAACGCGACTTTTGCTGGAGGGTCTGTGTGACAACTGGGGGTTTTATTTCACGTCTTTCGTGAACTCAAGTCTACTGGGCTCGGGCGATGTGCAAAATAGTATTCAAACCCACATCCCCGGCGCTCCCAATTTCCGGGGAACCCTTCCCCCTGCTGGCGCACCCAATTATAATGCCGCGTTACGAAGCAACCGCGATATCGCCAGCAATGTCTTTCGAAGGATATTCCTCGCCCGACTCCTCATTTTCTCTCGTTTTACCCAAATTATGGAAACAGAAAGCCACAGGACGTCTCCCACTCCCGTCAACGTGTACAGACAACGTTGGTTGCTCCTTCAGCTACAACCAAGTCTCATTCCAACAGTTAGGGATATTTTCGATCACCTCTCCGGTGTACTTTCGCCGGCTTCGGACTCTTATATCAACACGCAGACGGAATTACTTCTACAGGGCGTTCGCGAGCTCTGCACGTGCAAATCTTCCACGAGCCCCAAGCAAACTCCGTTCTTCTGTGTGTTGGATGAAGCTCAGTATGCTGCTTCGCAGCACACAACCTCTTTTCGTTCTGACCATAACAGTTCCCACCAGCCCATTCTAAGAGAGATAGTGCGCGCGTGGGAGGGGCAATCTTCCGGGTGGGGTGTATTCATAGTGGTGGCGGGAACGGGGATATCTAAGGATGTCGTAGATCAGGCGATGGCTTCTGCGATAATGAAGGACTCCAAATATCGATGTTATTCAGATACTGGTGCCTTCGACAAAGCCAGGATCCAGCAACGTTACCTCGAAAAATATCTACCCAACAATTTACTCAATTCCGAGTCAGGAAAACGATTAATGGATCGCATTTGGTACTGGTTACATGGTCGGTATGTGCCACGAAGTGCTGATCAAACTGTGCGCTGACTATTTTAGTAGACACCGCTTCACAGCTGGCTATGTTGTGGAACTTATTCGAAATGGCTATAACCAGCCACACAAGCTTCTGAACGCCTACGTGAAACATTTTACTGGGTTTTCGATTACAGATGCTCATGATTATATTGAAGACGAGGGACAAGGCCTGCTCCCAATTCTTTCACAATATAAGCTCGATTTCTCAAAGCTGGAGCAGAGTAAGTTTCCATCTCCGCCGTATTCAAATATTACTCACTCCTTTCTAGATAGTGATATGTTGGCAACCATACACCAGGTCACGACTCGCTACCTCATCAGATCCATCCCTTGTACTCTCGGTAAGGATGAAGCGATGTATGTTCAATACGGGTTTGCTCGCTTTTTGGATCCCAGAAGATGGGTTGCCGCCATCAATGAACCATTGGTTCTTCTTGCCGCCATACGCTGGATGAATTCTAATCATCAGTCCAGCTATAAAATCCTTGCACGGGAAATTGATACCCATCGTTCGACACACAACGGATTCGAAAACTATGTTGTGTACTGCATTGATCTTATCCTGTCACAAAAACGAAAATACCGGCTAAATGAAGTGTTCACGTTTTGTGGAACACCACCGACATGGGCGGATATGGAGGCTGAACTTGTCGCATTGCACTATAGCGTGTCTGGTGACATAGAGACTGCCGTTGCATCCTTTCAAAAATCAGTTGGTCCTTCTGTAACACTCGGTATCAACGCTAAATCCCCCGAGTCGACGCTGTCCTGGCTAAACCATCGCCTACATTCCCCATTTTGTTTTCCGAACCGCGCAATGGGACCGGATGCAATGTTCGTCCTGAAGCTCTCGGACGGGACCCTGATCTGGGTCGCGCTGCAGGCGAAGTGGTCCCAAGAGGAGACCCTCACCAAGGAGCTTGTGCTAAAGGCGATGAAGAGTGTGACACCCGCGAAGTATTTTTTAAATAAGGGAGGTCTTTCTAAACTGTTAAATGCCATGCTTAGATCAGGGTTAAAATGTCGTACAGACAGGCCAACCTCACTCGCCAGTTTCGCGCCCTGCCCTCCGAGACAACGTCTCCCGGGCTCTGCTAGACCTACCCCACCGACGGAATGACGCGGGAAGATATAGTCTTCTGCGGGTGATTGCATCGTTCCCAGCGCAATACCGACTGGAAAGTTATATTAAGTGGGATCCAGACGAAGAGGAGCATCCTATTGCAGCTCTGAATATGGCTCGGATCAAAGAGCTCACTGAAAAACTACCACCGGAAGAGTTTCTCAGGTCACTGGAGACACACACGAGGAGTCAGAAACGCAAGGCTGCAGGAAAGGAGAGCAGGAGACCGAAAAGGCTCAAATTGTAAGGAGTACTGCGCGCGATGCCCAAGGTTGCCATTTATCTCGCTTTCGTACTTGTGCATTCTTCGCTTTTGCCAGTTATTACTGTTAAACTTTCCACGTGCGTCGAGATCAACTTTCGCAAAATTGGACGCATGGACATATTAGTCCAGTTGAGGCAAGCCAACAGAAGTTTGTCCGCACGTGCGTTAAAAGTTCTTTGATATAACGGCAGTGCCAACACAGTTGTGATTGCCGCTGTCTTACCCTTCCCCACATATCAGTCGTGCCCCAGCGCCCTTGCATGAAATGGTCCTCAGGGCCTTTATCGTACTGTCAACCATCCTAAGCAGGGGATTTGCAGCTCCATTCCGTCAGAGCTGTGCGTTCCATTGTTATACCTCTCCGGCTTCGAAAAGGACAAGGGGAGCTGACCAGACACAATAGTCCATATCGTTCCAGATAGCAACACAGACAAGCTCAACCCGTACCCGGAGAAACCCCGCATTCTCTTCCAAAAAGATGGTACCTTCAAGATCACCGTGTTCTCCGACTTGCATTACGGGGAAAACCCGTGGGACACCTGGGGTCCAGAGCAGGACTTTAATAGCACAAGACTGATGAAGCGCGTTTTAAAGGACGAAGTACCAGATTATGTGTAGGCCTAGCTCTATCTGGATTCAACAAGTCCTTTCATATTATTTCCAGTGTGCTAAATGGAGATCTCATTACTGGGGAAAGTAAGTGCCGTATATGTTTGCTCTGAAGCAATTTCATCATACTAATCAATGAAACGCAGACACCTTTAAGGAAAATGCGACTTCTTTAATCGACGAAATTGTGGCGCCTCTCAACGCAGCAAGGATCCCGTTCTCGTCGACACATGGGGTCTGTTTTTAAATCCGTCCCCCTAACTTCCCGAGTTACGACGCTAAAACAAAGTGCAGAACCATGATAACCAGGTTAACATTACACATGCTCAGGAAATTGTCCGTGAAAGACAAGTTGCGCCTCTTAGCTACACACGATTTTCCCCACCAGGTGTCGGAGGACAGGGTGGGGCTGGTAATTATTGGATTCCTGTGAGTGCATCTACCACGAACGAGGGATGACATCATCTTGAAACGAAACCTATTAGGTATATAAAAACCCTTCAGGTATAGAATAAAGGCGTTTTCAATGTGCTTTCGTACTTCATACATGAACGTATAGATCGAGCTCCCCTCCTCGTGCTCTGGTTCTTTGACTCTCGCGGTAAGTTACACCTCCCCTTCCCATCGAATATGAACAATCTCCTTATAAATACACAGGTGGAGTCTCCCAAGAGGCGGACGGCACCCAGCCCCTTCCGGACTGGGTTGATCCATCTGTCGCGCAATGGATCGAAACAGAAACACAGACAATGGAGAGTGTATGGGGTCCAGGGGAAGACCGGACAGCACTGGCCTTTGTCCACATACCACCGTTCGTTTTTGTTTCCCCCTCCCCTTTTGCGCTCCTCATGGGGAATCTGATAAAATTATTCAAGGCACTATATTACACCCCTTCAACTCACGTTAGACCCCCAGAAGAATCCAGGATTGAATGGTACGAAAGGGTATATACATAGGTGATGGGGTCCGACCTGAGATCATTCTAGCCGACCAATTGGGGCCTGGATCCGTACAATCGACATTCACTCCTGGAAATGATGGGAAAGACGGTCCATTCTGGGATGCTGTGAATAAAAATATCAAAAATCTTGTTGCTGTCATCTCGGGCCATGGTGAGTTTAGGGAGGGCGGGGGGAGTCAGTTTACGCTGAGGTTTTTCTCAATTTATGGCATGGTAGATCATGGGAACGAATGGTGCGCTCGCGAGACGACCAAGGATGTCATTTTCTGCTTTGATAAACACTCTGGGTGAGTTGTTATTTTTCCTATTCAACCGTGAATGAGATTTAACTTCCCGTATAAGCTATGGAGGATACGGGGATCCTGAGTGGGGTTATGGCGTGCGAAACCTCATCTTCCACGCGAGACGAGGGACTACGCCATCAGTGGAAACCTGGATCCGGTTGGAGCAGGGTAACACGAGGGCTCATGTTTGGCTTGATAACCAATATGGACGATGACGACCTTATCGCATCCTTTTCCTGCTATATGTCTATCAGAAGCTGCAATTGCGACTTTCACCATCGTTTTCGGATAAGCTGCCATCAGGTAGCACTCCATTTCCAATGACAAAAGTTCCAAGCCACCATCCATTAGACCAAATGGGGCTGTTTAATTCTATGCGAGATAAGGCCTTGCCGACTCGATAGTGCTGTGCAAAGGGTCTCTCGATATCGGGCTACAACTACTAAACACTGTTAACACTGCTAACCAATATCAGGACTAGATCCACGGGAACTCATTCCAGTTTAGAATTGTGTTAGAGCTACCGTTTTAAAAAAAAAACATCCAAACTAGCACACACAAGGTAGTAGTAACTGTTAGAGACAAAAAAACCAGCCATAAATCGGGAATACTCATACCAGCGGACGACGAGTATTGAGTAAAAGCAAACAAGACAGAGGATTACAAGACCGGAACGTCAACAAGAACCGGAAGAAAAAACGGGTGCTGGAGATAGGAACGGAAAGCGGGTCATAGGAAGGGAAAATAAAGAGTGTCCAGAACGACGCCGAGACCCGGGAGGGGTGGGATTACGCCAACCCTCCATCCTATCCTCCACTACTTATAATCGTCGTTTATATTTTGGTATCAGCACCCAGAGAAATCGAGGCTCGGGGACGAAAGCACATCAGCAGCTCCCTTCAAAACGATGAAGAAACTTGAGATCTGGACCTGGGAACATGAATGGCAGAGTCCGACCCACTGTTCACATTATGTCGATGTGCCTCAGAATGATACGAGGGGGGAGGACGGATGGCGTGTGGAAGCGGTCGACCATGTGGACTAGTGTGGTAAATTTGTCTCTATCATCATCAGTAAGAAAAATGAGCGTGTGAAATTCAGAAATAAAGGCATTACCATTTGACTACCGTCACTTCGATTACGGCTCTAACTTCTCTCCACGCGCGAGAACACGAACTACACGACTCGGTTGGGACACCGCCTCCATCATAGCCATGACTGCGGGTGGGCGTTCGACAAGGCAAGCCTTGGGTGTGTGGTCCGTGTTTGAGCTGCGCCTGCCCTTGGGTCCATGGTGGGGAATGATGAGCTCGCTTGGGGCGTTCATCCTCCTCGCCGGCCCCGGCACCTCCACGTCCAGGAAGTGTTGGTTCGACGGGGAAAGTTTCAATATTGGTTTTCTCAGCCCATCGCGCAACAAGGCCCCCAGAAGATCGAATCTCGAACTTGTTGGGGTGAGGAACAGACGGGGCAGGAAGGGGAACAGGGGCCATTGGCGTCTCAGTTGTGTCTGCGAGCTTCAAAGCTTGTTGAAGGGGAGAAAGGTTCAGCGGAGTAGAAAGAACAGCAAGAACAACCTTGTAATGCTTATTTCCCTTGCTCTTATCGTGAGCCCCTCCAACTGTACGACCGTTCCCATCCGAATGGATAGTAGCCTCAGCATGTTCGACTTCCCAACGAGCACAACATATAGTGCGGCGAACCCATTCGGGGGCAGATGCGGCTTTAGAATCAACATCGTCCCTGCTGGGAGTCTCGTTCAAGAGGATCTTATCCCAGAGCACGAACGCTTCGTCTCTCTGAACGCGAATGCGGGGATTCGTGCCGACTTGGGATTCGAGGACGCGGGAAGCAGCGCGAGCACGCTGTGCGAGCGGGCTGGTCCCTTTCTTCAAAAGGTCAAGGGTATTTAGCGCTGATAAGGAAGATTAAGTGTGACACAGTGAACTGCAGTATAGACAACGAAACTAACCTTCGAGAGGAATAATAAGTATCTCCTGGCGCCCCTCCCTAGCCCACTTCTTGACCTGATAGAGCGCGTGGACCAGGACACTTGCATCGACAACAACTATATCGGCGTCCATCTCCCGGTTCTCCCCTCCACTATGGGTGCGGTGATGGACATTCAAATGTGCGGTAGATCCGCCGTTGTGAGTCTCCTTGGTTGCCGGTTTGCCCCCGGCGGCAAGTGATGGCGCATCACCGCCGTTCTTCCTGTGAACAATCTTGATCCCAGGGGCCATCGGTGTGCGCTTGGCGTGATGCGGGGAAGCGGAGGTGTAATGAGGAGGCGGCGGCTGCTTGCGGTCCCTCCAGTTGCCAGACGCAGGACCGCCGGCTGACACCGACTTCTCAAGTTGTTCCACCTGGTGATTTAGAAACGCTGCGCCAAGCGCTCGAGACATGGCCACTTTATTGGGGCTGGGGCTGGGTATCTGCAAAGATGAATGTTGCTGTTAATACAGAGTCTGTATCGTGCAGATTAGAGACACACACCTTTCTGTCTGTCATGGCATTCATGATGATAGTTGTGGTGAGCTGCGACACGAGCCCAACCCGGGGGATGCTGTACCGTGCTTAGTCATCAAACCGTGGGCGGTTCGACTAATCCAATTGCCAAAGTCAACTCAAGTCACCACTTCATCCGTAAATGAAAATGCAAATGTTGACAAAATTAGCACCGGCGCGAGTCACGGATTTATGACCAACTTCAAGATTCAAATTTATTTCTACCACAATTCAAATATTTACTAGGAACGGTGACAAGCTACAACACGATCACTGGAACTCGGGGTCGAGCGCGTTGTACTCGGGACAGAGATCCTTCCAGTCTTGAGGCGTAATCTGGGATGCAGGCCCAACCACGTTGTCTTCTGGGGCTTCAGCAAAGGCAACAGCAAGACCAGCTTCAAGATGCCAGTCGATGTGGCAGTGCAAGAACCATGCTCCTGGGTTGTCGGTGACTTGTAATGACCGTTGTTTAGCGAAAGCGACAATCGGGGATGACAAAGTGACTTACAGAATCGGAACGTGGTGTTTCCACCATTGATCGGGTAGACATCACGACGGAGAGGGCTTGTGCAGGGTAAGCGAAATGTTTTATATCGTTTTCATTCCTGGTTACTCACTTTTTGAAGTTGAAGTTGACATCATTCGAGGGAAGAACGACATCGAAGGCGTGACCGTGCACTGGAGGTGGCTCAATAAACACCAAGGGCTAGATGTGGCACAGTAAACAATACTCACAGTGGAATGGATGAGCACCAGTACCAGGGATCGTCACCTGGATCAACTTATTCCTAGGAACGACAAAGACTTGTTCCGAAGGAAGGAGATCCAGAGGACTCTTGGCACCGCTGAGAATTTGAAGAAGGACGGGGACAGTTGGCGAAATGTAGGAAACTCCGTTGATATCAAAGAAGGGCGGGTTGGGCTGCGCAATGTTGAGCACGATGGCTGTGTCGGGTGGTATTGAGAACCTGTTCTAGTATGACGTATGTGTGGCACGGCGGCACTCACCAACATCAGGGGGTCCATCGCCGAGCTTGCCGGGGTGTTCAGAGGCAATAGGCTACGGTTGTTTAATCAGACAACGTTGTAGGCTTTCCGTACCAGAAGTGGCTCACATGCATTTCTTGATCGAGCAACTTGTGTCCAGGTACGTTAACGGTGGTGGGTTCAACATTGCGAGCACCCCTGTAGCGCAAGATAGCGAGGGTAAGGTTGGGGTTGACTAAGGGGGAAGAAATGAGTATTATGTACAAGAGCCACATCTCAATGTATGACGTACAGTTGGGGTTGTTAGCGGGGTTACCACCAGTGGGAGGAGCACGAATCCAGTAGTTATTAATAGGCTGGTTAGCATTGAGGACAGCAGATACACGCTGGGCAGTGTAGACATCGATGTTCTGGACCACAACAGGATCGTGTTCAATACCGTCGGCTTCAATGAAGGTAATGTTGTGGTTGTCGACAGAGAAGGTGAAGAAGGGACGGCAGGCCGTAGCGAAGATACGCAACCTATAGCGCTTGCCACGCTCAACATTAATGACGGCGAATGGCACTAGTTACGATGTTATATACACATGTTTGAGTTTGAGGGGGAACTTTGGCTTACCCAAAGGACCACCGTTGTATCGGCCCTTTCCGTTAATAAGACCAGAATCCTGCACTCTGTAGCTCGTAAGTAAAAATGGAAGGTTATGAGAGAATTGAGCTCTACATACGGAACGATACCAGTTGTGAAGAAGCTGTTCGTTCCAGCAGGGGCCAAGACGTGGTACCATTCGGACAAGGTAATGATGGTGGTTTCATCATCAACATCATAGAGATGCCTCAAAGGATCGTTGGGGTCTACAATAGCCATGAGCAGGGTTCTGACCATAGACAAAGAAAGAACGTACCAGTATACAGCAAAGGCACCACGAAGGCCATCACAGTACTGTGTTGACAAGTGGGAGTGGTACCAGAAGCTGTAATGAAGTTCAGCTAATATTAGAGATACTTGCTTGTTAACACGAACTTTCCAGTTTGCCCAGCAGTGTCGAATTCATAAATAAAAGTTGTGTTAGGGGGGATAGGGCACTGGTTTACGAAGGCAGGACCATCCATATCAGAGGTCCTGGCTTGGAAGAAACCATGCCAGTGCTATGCCAACATGAGATGGCAATAATTATATAACGCAGAAGTGTGACGAACGATGGAAGTACTACGCCTCATAAGAGGGTTGGTTAGTCGGTTGTGGAGAGGAATGACGACACGGTCATTCTTCTGGACACGAATGGTAGGACCGGGGAATATTCCGTTGACTAGGACAGCTCTATGAATATTTTATCAGCACCCATGTAGTAAGGGGTCAGAGGTAGGGCCGTGCACTCACTCTCGTTCAAATCCATCTGGAGCAATCCTAGAATTAGCGACGGTCAACTCGAAATGGCGAACAGCCGCGAAGGCGTTCGGGATACAAGCCGCGAGAAGCGTAAAAACTGGGGAGAGCCTCATTGCAACGTTCTGCGAGGTTGGCCTAATTCCCTCAGAGAAGAATGAGAGGGCTTATAAGAGCGTCTTGAGTTATTTTTGCTTGTCCGTGTCACTCGAGCGTATACCCTGAGGCAAAACCTGTGAGTAAATGATGGCCAAGGGAAGTTGGCATTCTCGCACAAATGTGAACGCACATGGTAAGATCCCATGTTATTCCAGCGGGAGGAATGGGAGGCGGTTTCGCTCTCAGCGTTCAACAGCATACTAGCTTGTGAATCTGTGTTATAAATATCGACGACCTTACCCACCTATGGGCACAAATGTCCTTGGCAGAAGTGACTCTCTTGCTTGTTGAAGAAACCCGCACCAGTCGGCGCGAGTTTGTTTTAAAGGGATTGGTTGTAAAATAAATAATACTCTTGCAGTATAGGAAGCATACTCCATGCAAACCCGGTAGTGGGGTCCACGAAAAACTGCCTTCCTTTTTAGAAGATGGCGACACCTAGGATTTCGCTTGGGCTTTGCAGCTGCATGTGTCGGGCCTAATGCATTGGTAAGACCAGGCGTTTCAACCAGGATCAGAGGCCACCTACCGCTGTAGTAACCAATCTTTTGGCGTCGGTTTCCCTCCGTGTCTGCGTAGCTTCCCATGATCTCTTCAAGTATTTGGCCCTGTTTATAGTCTCGGGAGCCAATATGTGTTCTACTACTGGTTGCCATATTTGGTTCCCACATATGCGCCGTCATTTCCACCATCACTAATGTTGCGCGCGTGAAGATTGCAAACCGCAACTGCACACCCAATGATGTGGTTTGTATATGCTCTCCGCCGATGCGGGTCATGTTCATCAGAGTATTGGTCTATCTCTCACTCCCACTAAAGCCACAAATACTTCCTGCGGATGCTATACAATTCAAAGCTAGCTGATTGGCAATACGGGCACGCGTCCCATCTACCGATACAGTCGAATCACTATCCCGATTCCCTTGAGCACTCTGCCAAATATTTCGCCAGCACCTGTCTTTACCAAGGCTCTAACCAGTCACACGCGCATCAAAGTCCTCATCGTCTTCTTTAATGCTTGGTATTGGCCAAGATTTGTGCGCTATGGTAATCTCACGCGAGCAGTACGTGGGAAAGGTATTGAATCCAAAATAAGTCGTACAAGTGAGCAAACCTTGATCACTCCAATCCGTCGACACCAATTGTCGGTTTCGCTGGGACTATTCCCATCACAACATTCCAACCCACAAGTGATGAGTTACTCCATTTGCTGGCACCCGGTACTCACAAAACCGCCTCCCAAACTCTGGGGGGCGATACAAATCTGGTATTTTGTTTTCTCGCAGCGGACACACTGTGCGTCCCCATGGGAAAGTGGAATGTTCGGCATCTTAGCTCGTGGTCCTGTAACTTGAGGCTAATTAGCGCCTCTTCCCTATTAAGCGATGGGCCTCAGAAACATCGAGATGCACGATAAAATTTAAAGTCAAATTGCTCGCGTGTGTATTATTATCATACTGAGGAACACATCAGTGTAGGCAAAATACCAAGCGAGGGGAAATACACTGGTACTGAACGATCACTGGAATTCAGGGTCGAGTTGGTCGTACTCTGGACAGAGGTCCTTCCAGTCTTGTGGAGTAATCTGAGACTGAGGCCCGCTAACGTTGTCCTCTGGAGCCTCAGCGAAGACAATGGCAAGACCGGCCTCGAGATGCCAGTCAATGTGACAATGCAAGAACCAAGCGCCGGGGTTATCGGTGCCTACAGAAAACATGTGGGTCGACTGTAGAGGTGGAAGCAACAGGACACTTACGGAAACGGAAAGTAGTGTTACCACCATTGATGGGGTATACATCACGGCGGAGAGGACTTGGAAATATTTAGTTTAAAGGGGAGCTGGAGAGGCCATAGACATACTTCTTGAAATTGAACGTGTCGTCGTTAGAAGGAAGAACTACATCAAAGGTATGGCCGTGCACTAGAAAGTTCTCAGAATTGAATGCATGTAAACATTTAGCGAGCGCAACAAGAACTTACAATGGAATGGGTGGGACCCTGTTCCGGGAATTGTAACTTGGATCAGCTTGTTCCGAGGGACGACGAAAACCTGTTCAGACGGGAGGAAATCTTGAGGCGTCTTGGCCCCACTGAGAATTTGAAGGAGAACAGGAACAGTGGGTGAAATGTACGAGACTCCGTTAATATCGAAAAATGGCGGATTAGGCTGGGCTATGTTGAGGACAATCGCTATACCATAGATCAGTATTAGAATATTAGGGAGTCCAGTCCTAACTACTCACGAACGTCTGGAGGTCCATCTCCGAGCTTCCCTGGACCCTCCTGAGCAATTGGCTAGCATCATGGTAAGATATAGAAACCTAATAGCAAAGTAAGAGTTTTGCTCACATGCATCTCCTGATCGAGCAACTTATGACCAGGGACGTTGACCGTAGTTGGTTCCTCAGCAGCAGCACCCTTATAGCGTAAGATGGCTAGGGTGAGATTGGGATTGACTAATATGGCGAAGTGAGTACAGTCAAACCCCTCTTAACCCATAGCCCTCGGGAACACCATCCGGCTATGGGTTATTGGAGGTTATGGAATATGAGGAAAGGCCTAAAATAGACTTCAAAATTTGGAGAAAAAATAATATTATGTATCTGTTTATTTGCGACTAAAATAGGTGGTAAGTGGGGTCAGAACTAAGGCCCAAGGATTTGGATCTTTCTAAACGGGCCTGTTGTTTAAAAGAAGCCAGATATGCCTCCAGCTTGTGTGTCAGACTGGATCATCTACGTGGCCACCAATCAATAGTTGGGGGTTGTCACGCTGTGACATATCGTCACAGACCACCCTTTATAAATGTATCATCTGCAATGTGCGTATTTCACAAGATATTTAGCCCTTTTACGGACTTTAGGTAGGGTAAAATGAAAATAGAACCAACATTCAATGATGTCGGAATGCTAGATTACAAGTGTGGCATGTATTTATATAGCCCAAAATGTATGGGTTTTTGCCAAAAAAAGGTATGGGTTATTGGGTATTGCGGACCTATGGGTTATGGGTTAAACGCCCCCGCATTCCAACTTGGGAAATCAAAAAATCTATGGGGTATTGGAGGTTATGGGTTGTCAGGGGTATGGTTTAAGAGAGGTTCGACTGTATCGTGGGTATGTCAGCCAAGTTGGGGTCCAACATACAGTTCGGGTTGTTGGCAGGATTACCGCCAGTAGGAGGTGCACGGATCCAATAATTATTGACAGGCTGGTTCGCATTCAAGATGGCGGAGACACGTTGAGCAGCATAAACATCAATGTTCTGAACTTCGACGGGATCGTGCTCGATTCCATCGGCCTCCATGAAGGTGATGTTATGACCATCGATGGAGAAAGTAAAGAATGGACGGCAGGAGATAGCGAAGATACGAAGGCGGTATCTCTTGCCTTGCTCTACATTCACAACAGCAAACGGGACTGTGCTTGCCGTGAATACTTTGCAATTGACCGAACGCGACGGTCCTACCTTCAGGGCCCCCATTGAATCGTCCTACTCCATTGATCAACCCAGCATCCTGTACACTGTGGAGCGTGCGAATCAGCAAAAAGGACATACACCATCTTTGTTGTTATGCTTACGGGACTATCCCAGTAGTGAAGAAGCTGTTCGTACCAGCCGGGGCCATAACATGGTACCAGTCGGACAGGGTGATGATTGTGCTCTCGTCATCGACATCGTATAGGTCTTTCAGTGGGTCATTGGGGTCTGGAGTTGTGAGGTGGGTAAGTTCTAATCCCTTTCAGGGAAAACTTCCAGCTACCGTATACAACGAATGCTCCTCGAAGACCGTCGCAGTACTGGGTCGACAAATGGGAATGGTACCAAAAGCTTTTGATTTAATAATATATATTAGAGATAGCGTTCACCTGGAAGAAAGTTGAGTGTCCTCACTTTCCACTTTGGTTGCGTATGTCGAACTCGTAAATAAAAGTCGTGTTTGGGGGAATGGGGCACTGATTCACGAAGGAAGGGCCATCCATGTCGGAAGTACGTTCCTGGAAGAAGCCGTGCCAGTGCTGGGCGTATTTAAATGTTATGGTCGGATTAGCAGTCATAACAAAGGAGCTTACGATGGAAACACTGCGCCTCATCAAGGGGTTGGAGAGCTGATTGTGAGTTGGAATCACAACATGATCTCCCTTGTTGAGTGCTATGACAGGTCCGGGGTATTGACCATTGATCAATACCGCACTTGTGGCAAGGTAAACGAATGCGCAATTCGAGTTAAATGCAAGGAACCCTCACGAGCGAGAAAAGCCATCCGGGCTGACATTAGCATTGTTGACTGTGAAGTCGAATTGGCGGGTGGCAGCAAGTGCGAGGGGAATAAGTCCAAAGAGCACGCCGGGGGAGAAATGAAACATTGTTGGTTCAATGCCAAAGTCTCTTGACCTGTACTAGTCGAGGCCACTGTGCTTTTATAGCACACGAAGAGCCATTTCTGCAAAGAGACAGTATTGTCCGGCATCGTAGACTGCCAATCAACACAAAGGTTTCACAAGTGTGGGATTGAATCAGCAGCCTGCAGGGTTCAGCAAAACTAGCATGAGAAGTAAGTCACTCTCACTAGGGACCTGCCAGAATCGGTCCACAGTACCGAGGGTACAACAGAATTAATTTAAGGATCAAATTCATTCTTTGTTCGGTGCCTATCAAAGGATTTAATACAGAATTTGGAACAATAAAGACTTCTTTTCTCAGTACCAATTAATATTACAAATCCTGAATCAGTTATGGGGACCGAAGCGGCATTTAAATTGACAAGTTGCCTCGGTCCCTGCAACCGATTCAGGACCGGTGATATTGATCTGTACCAGGAAAAGAATTGTTCACCATTACAGATTCTGTACCAAATAATTTGATGGGTGCCGAATGCGGAAATGAATCTGGTCCTTAACTTGATTCTGTTGTACCCTCTGTACCATGGACCGATTCTGGCAGGTCCCTAGTGAGATCTGGTTTGTGTATCATCGTGAAGGTGGAGTATGGGCGGGAAGGCGTTGATCGGAAGGCTTATCTAAGAATTTTATTGGAACTGTGTAAAGATTGGGAGCCAAGAGCGGCTCCGCCTATGGTACCGAATTTATTCCCTAAGACCCACGCAAAAACTCGATGGGTAGCCTACAAAGTTAAACGAATTCGACAAATGCATTGCCCGTGGCCCTGAGGCACAACACTCCCGCTCATAGTGGTTGCTCAAGGGTGTATATACGTCGTAGGATTGTTACTGAAAGGCACAGCACCCGCCTGGAGTATGGGTCACTGTGGGAAAGAGGATAGCCTGAACAGAGAGCAATCCCGTTGATTTCCAAATGTCTGAACAGTAATTGCTGTATAAATTTGGTACGATAGGCTGTCATGAGCTCTCTGCGCGCCTATGGACTTTTCATGAAAATGCTTCATCTGGGAATGACTCGGGGGCAGGGATAACTTGTGACAAAGGTTATATTAGGAACAGGGTGCCGAAGCTAAGTCGGGCTTCGATAGACGTACAGAAAGCGGTCCCCTTAAGCTATGATGACAAGCGTTTCTCCTGGTTTCACGTGTGTCCCCTCTGTTACACCATGCCCCCAACCCTTGATTGTCTTCCCAACATGCTCTACACTTGGCCGCACTGGGATCTCCGTTTTCATTGCCTCGAGGACGAAAAGGGTGTCGTCGACTGAAACTATTACATCACCTACTCTGCAAAGTATTTTCCAAATGGAGGCAAAGAGTGGTGCTCTTATGGTCTCTGCATTCTTAAGGCCTGGGGGAACCATAATAAGAAACCAGTGGAGTGAGTAAAAAAAATCGGCCGTCACAACTGCCGCACACCTTCGTCTCCAACCTCCAGAGACCTGACTACTTGTTGCTCTCTCCTTCCCTCCCACTCCAACAATAAGTTCCGCTCTCTAGGAATTCACGTCAATTATCATTCGCCTCATTGGCAAGCGCTTCGTTACCTCTGGCCCTCGATCTCACTGGACGTCTTTTGTTGCCTTTTGAACTCTCTAATTTCCTCTTGAATGGGTCTGAGAAACTCTACATATTCCCTCATGGAGAATAGCGTGGGCTCTATCTGGAAAATATTTCTCAGGACACGTTGCAGCGATTCTAGATCACCAGTGCACCTTAAACACATAGTGGCCCTGGTCGAAGCGTTTCGCCAGCTGTAAAAAAAGGTTTAGCATACCCTCCACTTTTTGCACAAGACATTCTGACCTCAAGATATGAATCTACATTGACCACCTCGAACCGGACCTAGGCCTGGCTTAGACATGTGCACGCGCAACCTCATACTAAACATACTTGATCGAATGATTCGAGTAGCCAAGGTTTTCCGGGTACAAAATCTCGACCTTTCCCCCATGTCTGCCAGGTCGGGAGCGATCGGCCAAATAGCTGATATCCCCCTGGCGAGTCAATGGGGTAGATAGCTGCTACGGGACCTGCTATTCCAACTGCTCCCTATCCCCCACATTAAATTAGATGGGCGTTATGTTAATGAATTACGGCAGGGGGCATTACCCGTGGCGTAAAAGTGCGCGATGGGTTCAGTTTTTGTCCTGTTAATCTGCTGCGAGGATCAATCTTGCAATTCAAAACGCCAGTGAGTTTTCGCCCAAAGGGTGATAGAGGTGAGTGCGCACCGGAACGAGGAATGGGCAAGCTAAATAGAACCCCACTCCAAACACCATCTAGGGCCGAGTATCAAAAAGGTAAATGAATAAAGAGGTCCATATGGTACCCAGTCTGATGCTACTAGCTTCGTTAACGCCTCCGTTGCTCCGCTCAAGCCGTTGTTCCGCGCTAAATACTCTACGTTGCTTGGAAGGTATACTGCCTTGTTTCTTATAGCTCTCGCATATCGTTCTGTTGCCTCCTTGCTCCAAGGATCATCGAGAACTATCGGAAATGTGATCCTGCGACCCAAGAAAGTCATATCGGTGAGATCTGTTGGGAGGTTTTTCTCTGTGACAATGAGGATTTCAACAATTTGGATCTGGGAAATGTCGCTGTTGTCGTAATGGCACTGAAAGCGAAAGGTCAGCAAATTGTGCTTCAAGGCTGTAAGTACCCCACCATTAAGGATCGAATGCAAGGACAAACACTTCTGAGACCAGAGATGTCGGCAGATTGCAGGCTGTTTGTAAAAGCCTGTATTTTGGCCCGGACAAAGAAATCTAGTTCCATCGTTCCAAACTCAGCGAGAATTGCAGAGTCACCCGCCTGCCGAGTGTTATGTGAGTAAACTAACAGAAGGACTGCAAGTGATCACCTGTCGCAGGACGAAGTCCGCTCCCTCTGGTTTCTGATACAGCTTTGGCCCGTACTGCTGATCTCCAATATCTTCGCCATACAGTCGACTGTCAGAGCACTTCTTTTCTTCGGCGACAACTCCCGAAACGCCGGCCATCCAGCCTCGGTTGTGGTTACTCAGCTCGCGAGCTGTATCATAAGATATGCGCCGAAACTGTACGCTATTTCCTGGGCCTAGTTGTCCCAATTTCCACCTGTGAAACTTGAGAATATCGATAGGGAGCTCGAATAGTCCATTGACCTACAATTCGGCCGATGCCACAGTGCATATGCATAGATATCCCCCCATATCTGGTCCTTCGCTCGTCAGTATAACTGGCGTGTCTCCATTGACATTAACAGATCCAAAAGCGTATCCATTGTCAAGAATGTTACTCGGGTGGGCCCCGCCTTCGCCGCCACTGTCTCTCCCCCATTCGATTTTCTCGGGGGATCCAAGCCGAATCCCCATTCGGTTGCTTGATGGACTGATGGACCAGTGTGTCCGGTAAAATTTTGCAATCCCTTCCTTCGTCACGAACTCTTCGTCGTCTTGAGGCCCCGACAAGACGTACACGATCCAGTCCTTCGGGTATTGTGGTATCATTTCTCGAGGCAACGTAAAGGCCAAGTCGCTACCATTCGGCTCGCAATCCCCAAGTTCGAGGGAATCGCCTACGATTAGTGCTCTTCCCTATTACCGAGCAAGTGAGCGGATTAGTAACACTAGCCCGCCGAAGAATCGCGGAGGTAGTACCTGATAACCACCCAAGCCCATGGAGGTCGACTTGGAGCCGAGGTACTGCGGTACCCGGGGGAAACCACCGCGCACCAACAAATATACCCTTAGACCAGGCTTTTCCTCACCGCTTCGCACTTGGAGCTCCAGCTTGCCCCCCGCAGGTATGATTAAACGAGACCACATCCCCACACTGCCTCCGTCAACACTGGCCTCGACCTCCCTTCCCGTGATCGCAACCACAGCCGGGCAGAGGAACTGGAAGCAACTAGGTACACCGGGGACGACGATAATCTCTACACCTTCCTTTGTTTCATCATTTCCAACCAAGATATTACCCACAGAAAATGCCATGGGATCCATTGGTCCACTCCGAGGTATCCCCTTCCCGATCATACGTCCCGGGAGGTCCTGGATTGTCATTTCGATCCCGGACATAATCACTTTCATGGCCCTGTCTCATTTCCAGTTGGGCTAGTAATTACGGAAGTCATGTTGCATACCTTGAGGTGTATTGAAACCTATCCAAGAACCTGGTGGTAATCTTCCCCT
Organism: Lepiota venenata; assembly: GCA_004296355.1. NCBI lineage: Eukaryota > Fungi > Basidiomycota > Agaricomycetes > Agaricales > Agaricaceae > Lepiota > Lepiota venenata. The sequence goes on from RCFS01000021.1 coordinate 698,226, forward strand.
CTCCGAATGTCAAGCTCGTTGCAATGGCTCTCAAATACTCGACATTATTTGGTGGGCCATGGATCTTACACTCCTCAAGGGCTTGCAAAAACCGAGAGATCGCTTCCTCGCGCGTTCCTCCCTGCACTATAATTTTGCAAAGCAATGGGTCGAAATGAGGTGTAATTTGCACTCCCGTGGAGATCTATTTAAATGAATGAATCTTTGCCGAATGCTCGTTACGCGAAAAACAGCTTACCCAACTATCGATCCTGAGCCACGGGTACTCCTCGGGCAGCACAACATGCTGCAATAATCCAGGCGATGGGAGGAATCCCTCGGCGGGGTTTTCCGCATAGACTCGACCCTCAATGGCATACCCTCGTCCTTTTTCCTTCGCTTTCCGCCTGAGCTCATCATATGTCGCTTGCTGCATATCAACATCGGAATTCGTGCCATCCCGTTTCGCAATTCCGTGCTTGATCATCAGCTCGATGAGGTCGAGTCCTTCGTGCACCGCTTCGGTAACGGGGTGTTCAACCTGGATTCGGGTATTCATTTCCAAAAAGTAGAATGCACCCGTTTCTTCGTCGACTAAAAACTCCACCGTTCCTTCACGGTAATAAGTACATGCAATTAACATTTGAATACCCTGGCTTTACGCTCACCTGCAGACTCGTACTTGATCGAGCTACACAACGTAATGGCCGCGTCACATATCTTCTCCCTAAGACCTGAACAACCCACATTGAGTGCTTGTTTGCTATGAACAGTATAACCACGGACCTGGGTGTGCTTCGAGAAATGGACTAGGACTCTCCTCGATGATTTTTTGGTGCCGACGCTGGGTGCTACACTCCCTTTCACTCATATGCACAACGTTCCCTTCGCCATCCCCAAACACCTGCGAGCGCCGGTAACAAAACAAGCAAAAAATTATAAGTGATAACCCCTACCTGGATTTCAACATGCCGCGCCTTCGGCACGTATTTCTCAATAAAAATCCCACCATCCCCAAACAGACTCTACACCCAAGCAATAAGCCATGAGCGTCAACTTACCCAAAACAAAAAAGGAAATACCACACACCTCGGCCCTCGCTCCTGCATTCTCAAACTTCGCCCGCACCTCCTCCAAAGTCTCACAAACGACCATCCCAAGTCCACCCCCACCCGCACTCGGCTTCAACACAACCGGCAATCCTGTCACTCTCTCAACCACATCCACGGCCTCATCCACATTTCTTACCAATCCCTCCGACCCCGGTACTACATCCAGTTGCAGCCCCGTAGCACTAGTATTGCTAATAGCACTTGAAGAGGTATTGGCAGCACGCACTTTGCGTACCATATGTCTTGCTTCGTGCTTCACCCCCATAAGTCTGATGCACTCCGGCGAAGGCCCAAGCCACATAACACCGATATCCGTAACCTCCCTCGCAAAGGACGCATTTTCAGATAGGAAACCATATCCAGGGTGTAAGAGCGTCACACGATGAGATCGACATATCTCAAGGAGTGCGCTTGTGTCGAGGTACGCCCTCCCCTCTTTCGCGACCGTTGCCGTCTCTGTGTCTGTGTCACTGATATTCGAAGTATTAGTGGGAGCAAGGAGTAGCAGAGGTACAGAAATGTCAGCGAGGGTTACGTGGGGCGCGAGTGCATCAGCCGGTGTGTATACACTTATGGTGCGGATGCCGAGTTTCTTGGCGGTGTGGATAACGCGGACGGCGATTTCGCCGCGGTTGGCGATGAGGAGGATGTGATTGTTTGGTGCGCGGTTGTTCATCTTTATGTTCTCCTTGGGTGAGGACTAGTCAGTTGAGTGAGTGATAAGATCTGAAGGAGCCGGCTTAGGCGATCGGAAAAATGAATAGCTGAACGTGCGAAAAGAAACTCCTGCATGGAGAATAGGGGGAGTATGACGTATTTCGTTCCGTGTTAATACAAAGATAGTTCGTTCTCTTGACTAGGTTCGTGAGAGCCATAAGCCTACATTCGAGTTCGCATCCACATGTCATTCAGTTCTGTCCGGATCTTCGGTTATGTTCGTCAACTAGCTTTTTGACAAGTTGAGCGATGGCAACAGCGCCCTGTGTATACACAACGAAAATCAGACCCGATACGATGGTATGGAGTAAAGAAAGAGGGAACACGCACCGGAGTATCTGAATGCACACAGATTGTCACCTCGTTCACATCGGCGCCGCCGAGGGGTAGGTAATGCTCCGGAACGACAGTAGTGATTAGTCGTTCCTTGAGTAATCGATTGACCTACATCAAATTGGGAGCGATTGGTCATTCATATAAGAGATAAAGCAAGGTACTGACCCTCTCAATAATGACCTCCTGCGGCACAGGATCATGCTTCCTATATACCCATAGATTAACACCAAAAAAGCTTAACGGTAGACACAACACCTACTTGGTGATCAATAATTTCCCCTCATGATCATATTCCAAGTCCGCAAACCATTCTTCCACAATATCATTAGTCATACACTCGCGGGCAGAGCCTGCGCAGGGAAAAGGAAAGGTAAACTCACCAGGAATAAACTGCACTCCCAACTCCTTCGCAGCAACCTGATGCATGGTCCCCGCCAGCCCAACAAATGCCACCCCCTCCCCCAGCCCTTTCTCGCCGGCACTACTAAAAACTTTGCACACACGTACAGCCGCCTTTGCCAACCCCAGATCCCTTGCCATCTGCCCATACACCGCGCCGTGAGGCTTAATATGATGCAACTTCATCCCGTGCACATTGAGGAACCCGGAGAGTGCTCCAACTTGATAAGTGAAGCAGTTGAACAATTCATCCTAGTGGTTAAAAGTATAAGAGGTGAAGGGTAAACGGAGAGCGAACGGACCCCGTACGGGACTAATTTTCATTTCTCGCCTTCCAAATCCTTGTCGGTCAGGCAAGGAAGGATGGGCACCGACTTTGACCCCATTCGCTTTGGCTAGCGAGACGGTCGTGTTCATGATATCAAAGTCCCTTTGTGATTTGGGTTACCGGATCGCCTGCCACGAAAGGCCTACATACGAAGCATGGAACCCGCATGCGACATTCGCGAGGTGAATTGTCCTCATGAGTTCCTCGTCGTCTGCCTAAAAACGACTCGGAAGTCTGGATGGACACAAGTTGCGAGATCCGGATAGACGGGACGTACAATTCGGTATAGACTGTAGCCCTGTATCGGTGGTATTAACGGACAGAGGCAGAGAAATGAAAATAATGAGATCACCTCTCCCATATCACAGTTCAGAGTTGCTTTGAGCGATTGCATCTCGAGAAGGGAGCGTCCAAGACTCCAGGGACCTGGGAAATCCGGGAGTCCACTGGTAGAGAGCGCTTGACTTCAAACTCCGATGGTTAGCCGAGGTCCATGTCTGATCCGTACTGAGTACTGAGTACTGAGTCCTGAAGCCTGGGGCTCCGCGTTGTTTCCCTCCAGGCTTCAGTTTGCGTCTCATCACTCATAATGCATATCTAATCACGGCTAACTTGGGAGTACGGTTGTCGCTGGAGCAATGGGGTGACTGCTCTCGGCCTGAAGCTTGAAGCTTGAAATTTTGAAATGCCTAGTCCCCGTGTATGAGGACGCTGTGAACAATTATTGTTAACGTCCAACCAATTTAAACCTTCTCCACTATCTCCGTGGCCTTCCCTGCCTCCCCCTTCGCTAACTTCCTTACTTGCCCGCTCTGATTTCCTTCGAGTTCTTAGCATACGGAAACGAAGCACGAGATACTCGTCGACAGGGAAGCTAGAAGTTCGATATACAATCCCTTTCTCTCGCACAATCTTAATTCATATTGTCTAGTTGGAGCTGAAACGGGGGGAATTTCCGACAACAACTACACATATAGAAATGGTGGTCCCATGCTGAAGAAAGTAGGAACGATGTATGCGTCTGTATATAACTACATGATATCCCGACGGAAATTTAGAACGAAGACCAACTCCACGTACATCATGAATTCAGCTTACTTAGAAGAGGAAGATGGGTAGAATGGGGTGTTATGTGGGAATTGGGTGGTCGCGAAATATGGCGACGATCATGCTAGCAAGTGACGACAAAAAAAGGAAATAGAGGGACTTATTGACAAGTGGAGGCCAGACCGGGCCTGACCTAAAAGGAAGTGGTCGAACTCTCCTGACCAGCGGATCCGCGGATCGCGGCGAGCACTCAGAGATAGGGGAACTTTAGGGAAGCATTGGCTGCGTCCATCCTTCGATTACGAACTCACTGCTTCGTTCAATTACAAGAGTGAGAGGGTGATTTGAATGGGTATGATATCCAAATATCGGTAATTAAAGTACTCGGTTTGCCATAGTCGGAAGCTGTCAAGTATGGTAGTTTTTCTACCCAGAGAATCCTACGGGCATTGTAATCAAAAATTAGGAACATCACTTGGAGAGGGGGTACTTATCATGTATTGAATGTATAAGGGCTTCTGCATCCAGATAGGCGCTGGCCTCACAGTTCCTGATCCAAATTAACAAGCTACGGCTATTTCTTGCCCTGAGGCATCTTTGGCATGACTCAGATCAATATGAAGAAGCATCGGTATGAACAGGAGCATGTTTGCGTTGGTGAGCTCTTTTCCGAACCGGCTCTGGGATAATAGTTCGACACAATCCCTTCGCATCTATTACGTCTATTGGGGCCACCGGGGATCGATCGGATACGGTAGCCCCCTAACGCAATTGGGACCCCAGGTGCAGATAAAAGGTGACTCAAAAGAGGGAGTTGAACGCTCAACCCTCTCTCCCCTTAACGATCTCAACCTCTGCTCTGAATACTTTGATCATCATGTCCGACGCAAACAACACCCGCCTCCCTTTTTTTGTTCCCGGACTCCCATTCCCTCCCTGGACTGGTGAAAATGCTGACCACATCCTGGCTCGCAGCAAAGAGTGCGCTCGCTCTCCCCTCCGTTCAAATCCTGTTCCAATTTACGCTTACGCCTAAACTTGTGCACCTAGCCTTTGCTGAACGTCCCATCCATTCCGTCAGTCTGCCGGTATGTCGCAAGGTACGTCATGACTTTCCCGCTGCTGATTAAATTCAGTCATATCGGGGGACAGATAGTAGCGGACTACAACCAGGTTTCATATCGTCAACGGTCATTGGGCTTGGATCGTTGAGCCCGTATCGAAGGTCGGATAGCACCACCCAGATCTTCTACTCGATGATACAAAATGCTGACTTGCACATCTGCTCATTCAGACCCCACATTCTTTCTCGTTGCTATCAGTAAATATGTTAAAACCCACGTCGATGACCCGTATTGTGCTTGACTGAATATACTTGTCCTGTGTTCGTTTTTCCTGAATGAATGCCGGTTAGTTGTGCCTACAATAAATGCGGGCGACATGGGAACCTATGATATGACGTATAGACGATCGTAAGAGCGACCTAGCCTCATGAGGGCCGTTGCTCATCCCAGCTAACCCATCAATTGATACATCTTTGTGTTTGCTAAGATGAGGAACTCGCCGGATATACGTATAGTATAATACTTGAAGCAGACGAAAACTCTGGATGTCCTTAATTTTATATTGGGACGTGTATCGGGGACTAAGAGTGGCGCGATTCTGCATGGTGTTGGAAGCACAACTCGCCTGTGGTGTATTATGACCTTCTGGTAAGTCTCCAAGAACAGATATCGCTGATGGAGGCATATGATCAGACTAGCCTTTACGGGTAATCTATGAGGGTTCACGGAGGATAAGGGTGAGTGCCAGAAGCACGGGGTGAACCATTACCGGCACATGAAATGCCCCAGTATGTTCTAAATTGAGGTTGACACAGACAACGACTGGGATCTTCCACGCGCTTGCGACAACGCACCATTCTCAATACACGGGCACGATGAAAACACCAACACAAAAGACCTGGGAAACCGGGTAAAGGAGATTCAATGATAAGATGTGCGCCCTCCTGGTACGTTCCTCTTCTTTTTCTTCCGTATACTTGAACTTATTGCCGTACTATACCCAGGCCTCCTCTGTCAATATTACCTTGATGCCCCTGTCTCCAACTCAGGTAGCCTTTACGATGCGCCTGGCTCCTGCGTTGCCGGCTAATATAGTATTTAGAAGCGCAGTCGCGCCAAACCAACCCCCCGCTGCAGGGAAGGCCCAGCAGACACTATTTTCACCTGGTTCACTCTCAGCTAATTCCCTGTTTACATCCGCCTCTCCGAGCTCTACAGTAACCTCCCCAGTCCCATCTCAATCAAAATTTCCCGCCCCATCGCACTTGATCAGCTCCATCTTCACAGCTCCCACTTCAACCTTATGGCCTCCAGCGCTACTTGGCGACTGGCAATATCGTTCAGTCACTCGAAAATTAAAGCTACTCTCGCCCCCGTCGTAAATCCTAATCCTTTAGCATGGCGGGATCTCAGAGTCCAGAAGGACGGGGTTTGTGCTGCAGTTGCGTTCCGCGTGGAGAGATCGGGCTAAAGATGGTGCAAGGGGACGCAAATGGGGTTTGTAGGTTAAAGACGGGATAGGGTATTAATAGGTGGCTTCAGCTTGGGTTGTTGGCGTTGTGATACTACAAGTAGGCGCGGGGGTAGATGTGGCTATAGGAGAATACGGGACATTCAATTATGTCATAATACACATTGTGTATGGAACGATTCAACGGACGATATCGTGGACTTGTGGACATCCAGAGTTTCCGTCTGCTTCAAGTATTATACTATACGTATATCCGGCAAGTTCCTCATCTTAGGAAACACAAAGATGTATCAATTGATGGGTTAGCTGGGATGAGCAACGGCCCTCACGAGGCTAGGTCGCTCTTACGATCGTCTATACGTCATATCATAGGTTCCGTGTCGCCCGCATTGATTGTAGGCACAACTAACCGGCATTCAATCAGGAAAAACGAACACAAGACAAGTATATTCAGTCAAGCACAATACGGGTCATCGACGTGGGTTTTAACATGTTTACTGATAGCAACGAGAAAGAATGTGGGGTCTGAAGGAGCAGATGTGCGAGTCAGCATTTTGTATCATCGAGTAGAAGATCTGGGTGGTGCTATCCGACCTTCGATACGGGCTCAACGATCCAAGCCCAATGACCGTTGACGATATGAAACCTGGTTGTAGTCCGCTACTATCTGTCCCTCAATCTGATTGAATTTAATCGGCGGCGGGAAAGTCATGACGTACCTTGTGACATACCGGCAGACCGACGGAATGGATGGGACGTTCAGCAAAGGCTAGGTGCACAAGTTTAGGCGTAAGCGTAAATTGGAACAGGATTTGAACGGAGGGGAGAGCGAGCGCACTCTTTGCTGCGAGCCAGGATGTGGTCAGCATTTTCACCAGTCCAGGGAGGGAATGGGAGTCCGGGAGCAAAAAAAGGGAGGCGGGTGTTGTTTGCGTCGGACATGATGATCAAAGTATTCAGAGTAGAGGTTGAGATTGTTAAGGGGAGAAAGGGTTGAGCGTTCAACTCCCTCTGTTGAGTCACCTTTTATCTGCACCTGGGGTCTCAATTGCGTTAGGGGGCTACCGTATCCGATCGATCCCCGGTGGCCCAAATAGACGTAATAGACGCGAAGGGATCGTGTCGAACTATTATCCCAGAGCCGTCTAGGAAAAGAGCTCACCAACGCAAACACGCTCCTGTTCATGCCAATGCTTCTTCATATTGATCTGAGTCATGCCAAAGATGCCTCAGGGCAAGAAATAGCCGTAGCTTGTTAATTTGGATCAGGAACTGTGAGGCCAGCGCCTATGTTTGTCTGTGCACTCCGACAGATGGTTAAGTAAACTGCTTGCAGTCATCCAGAACTGTTTGTTTTAAAATCTGGATGCAGAAGCCCTGACATGATAAGTACCCCCTCTCCAAGTGATGTTCCTAATTTTTGATTACAATGCCCGTAGGATTCTCTGGGTAGCAAAACTACCATACTCGACAGCCTCCGACTATGGCAAACCGAGTGCTTTGATTACCGATATCTGGATATCATACCCATTAAAATCACCCTCTCACTCTTGTAATTGAACCAAGCAGTGAGTTCGTAATCGAAGGATGGACACAGCCAATGCTTCCCTGAAGTTCCCCTATCTCTGAGTGCTCGCCGCGATCCGCGGATCCGCTGGTCAGGAGAGTTCGACCACTTCCTTTGAGGCCAGGCCCGGTCTGTCCTCCACTTGTCAATAAGTCCCTCTATTTCCTTTTTTTGTCGTCACTTGCTAGCATGATCGTCGCCATATTTCGCTCACTGACTCTGTGAGACTGTAATTATTTTCGTGGACGGTCAACATAAGGGAATGGTCAGAGTAGCTCGTCTGATATATGCATGGCACAATAATCCAATATCCTGTATCATCCTTTAACCACATCTATCTGCACCCTCACTTGTTGGACTATTGATCCTATCCTTCCGTATTGTTTAGGCTGTCAAAGTCAGATTTGGTATGGTAGCCCCCTATCGCACCAGTCCCTGGGGCTCCCAGGTGCGAATAAAGTCACCTCAGAGGAAGGAGTTTGAACCCTCAGACCTCAGCTTCTAGACTGAATACTTTGATCATTATGTCCGACTTAAACAACACTCGCCTCCCCGTTGTCACGGTCTTATTCACACCCCCTCCCTGGAGTGGTGAGAGTGTCGACCACTCCCTCACCCGCAGCAAAGAGTGCGCTCACCCCCCCCCCCCCCCCCCCCCCCCTGTTAAAATACAATTCTGAATTACAACTTGCACCCAAACTTGTTCATCCAGTCTTTGCTGAACATCTCGGGGGCCGCACGTCTTAAAGTCTGGTGTGCTACAAAAGTACCTCTCGATTTTCCACTGTTGGCATATTTCAATCATACTGAGAGGTAGATATGGCGGGCTACAGCCAGGTTTTTATCATGTCAACAGTTATCGGGCTTGGATCGTTTAGACCATATCGGAGGTCAGATAGCACTACCCAGGTCTTCTACTTGATGACACAAAATGCTGACGCGCATGTCTATTATTTTAGACCCCACCATTCTTTCTCACTGCTATTAGTAAAATTGCCAAAACCCACGTCGATGACCCGTACTGCGTTTGACTGAATATACATGTTCTGTGTTCGTTTTTTCTGAGTGAATGCCGGTTCGGCCACATCCCACAGTAAATGCAAGTGATAACCTATGATGTGACATATAGTCTCATCAGGAAATGTTGCTTATCGAAGCAGCTTGTTGGATAAACATAAAGCACAATATTTAAAACAGACGAAAATCCCGGATGTCTACAAATCCATAATAACGTCCATTTAACCGTTTCACGCCCAATATGCACTTCCCACTCTGGTTTGTGTTCATAATCCAATGTCCCGTATCGTCCTTTAACCACAGCTACCCCTGCGCCCACTTAAGGCATCACAGCATCAAAACAGTACCAACAACCCACCCCAAAGCAAACCACCACCCTATCCTATCTTTAAACCTACAAGCCGCATTCGCGCCCCTCGCACCATCCTCAACCCAATCCCTCCACGCCGCATGCAACTGCAGCACAAAAGCCTGTCCTTCTGGGCTCTGAGATCCCTCTCTACCAAATGAATCGGGATTCACGACAGGGGTGAGCCAGCCCTGCGGGGTGAGATGGTTGTAGTTTTCCAGTGGCTCAGCAACACTGCTAGTAGCCGAGTGTAATGGGGACGATGAGGTTGAAGTTGAGGTGGTAGAGGTAAAGTTTGGTGAGTGCGAAGTAGTGGTGGAGGTAGAGTTTGCTGAGTGTGCGAAACAGCGGGAGACGATGATCTAGATGAGATTGGGGCAGTTGCCGTAGAGCTCGGAGAGATTGATGCAAACGAAGGAATTGACCGGGGGCGAACCGGGAGAGAATAACGTCTGTCGGACCCTCTCTGCGGCGGGGACGTGGGTGAACTGATTTAGTATAACTGCGCTTCTAAACACTGTACTAGCCAGTAACGCAGAGCCAGACGCATCGTAAAAGTTGCCTGGGTTGGAGGCAGGGACATCAGGGTAATTTGTCCACATATTAACGGAAGAGTCCTAGGCGTGGTATGGCAATTGGCTCAACGATACGACAGGATAGGAAGAGGGGACGTACCAGAAGGCCGAACATCCCATCATGAATCTCTTTTACCCAGTTTCCCAAATCCTTTTGCTGGTTTTTCATCGTATTCGCGTATTGAGAATTTCGTATTGTCGCAAGCACGCGGAGGATTCCAGCCGCAGCCCAGCCATTGCCTGTGTCAGCCTCAATTTAGAAAATACTGGGGCAGCTCCTGTGCTTGGAAAGGTGCGTACCAGTAGTCCAGTATCCTTCATCGTTCGCTATACCATTCTGTCCCAAAAGGATATGCTTCCACTTATTTTTCGCCTTTGCATCCCTCAAATAATTCCGGTAAAGGCTTATCTGATTATACGCCTCCATCAACAGCGTCCTATTCTCGGAGACTACACCATAGTATGCCAGGAAGGGTGGCACCATATATACAAAGTCACTCCTATAGTGCATCACACGTTAGCGCCCGTCCCTCTTCCTCCTCAATCGAAGAAGATCATGACGTACCACAATTGCACTTCCGACACTCGATGCGATATCGCGCCATCTTCAGTCCTCGGGACGCGCTCCAGCAGAAAATCAAGCTGATCCTGCGCAGCCCCCGCATAATCCACACCCGTATTATTCCCTCCCGACTCGGACATTCCCGTCCAGTTGGCCAGCAACACACTCATCCCAATCGACGCCGGGTCCGCAGCACTCCCATCTGGAATGAATGGCTGTGGGCCGGTGGTGCCATTGCTCGCGGTGGAACGATTAGCGACGACGGTGTGGGGGATGGCGAAGAATGGGGCGAGGGCGTCGGCGGCGTTGGTGAAGAAAGCAGACGAAGAGCCCTGTGGGGGAGGAAGGGGATTGGATGAGAAGACGGAGAAGGCAGTTGCGTTGAGTTCAAGGATAGTTTGCGTGCGTGTGCCTAGCTCCCAACTTGGGAGACATTTAGATACTCTGAAATGAATAGAGAAAGACGCCTTGTGGCACTAGCCTTTTTTGTGCGCCGTCTGCTAGACGGCCGCTGACCAAGGCCAGTTGGGCGTCTGTTAAATTTTGTGCCACTACCCGTGTGAATAGGAGTAGGGTCCAATGCAGGGTCGTCTGTCGCATCCCTGGTCAGACGGAATTTCGTTCCCTGGTCGAAGGGAAAGGAGCCTGCTAGGCTTGTTGAGTGGAGTGACTCCAGGCCAAGGATAGGAGTGCCATCTCACGGCTCCTCTGTTATGAAAATATCATACAACATATGCTAGGAACATACCGGCAGTTCCGCGAATATCGATCTCGGCCACGTCGCATAATCATTTGGAATTTCTTCCAGTTCCCAGACACGCGCCAGCATAGGGATAATTATCGCCGTTTTGTGCCTGGATAAAGATATCTTCATCCAAAAACAGAAAAAAATGGGCACGGACAATACATCACAGTTCAGCCACACGTACTTCCTCCGCAGATTCCTCATTCGCCCCATTCCCTTGGATACTAGCATCCCCCAGGTGTCGAAGCAATGATTATATGTAACGCTGCCAGAGCGAGTGATTAGACGAGAACTGAGGTAGTAGCGAATAAGTAATTTGAGAGTTAGAAGTTCTAGGGAATGTGTGCTCTGAACAGACCTTGCATAAACCGCAAGATGGTGCTAATAGCAATGCATAATGCATGTGACTGTTTTCGTTTATGATCATTGTAGCAACAAAAGCGCAAGTGCTGCCCCCAGCTTTAGGGGATGTAAACCTCTGATACCTATTTTTTACACCAGGCCCTACCCCATACGCCCAGAATTCGGATGGGAAACCTGGCGTTCATAAATCAACCCCAACTTCTTAGACTATAAACCCTGAGAATGCAGTCGTCAATCGCTGACGAATTGTGAAAAGACTCGACAACCGGTGGACACAATCACACTTGGCGTCACGCTAAACCCTGCCAGCTAAAGAAATCCGTGGGAAACCCGGGACTCCAAACAAATTAATCCCTGGAATTCACAGACACACATGCCCATGCCAGCGACATATCCTTCTAATCAATCAATCAGGTGCCTAGAGAATGGCTCCATCAGAGCGCCCCTCCTCGCCCGACCTCCAGCTCGATTCTATATTCCCAGTACGCACATTCTCCCTTCTGCTCTACCACCCACACAGCTCAGGGTGCTGTGACAATTAGGAACCAGAGCGGCCACCAACGCCTGAGCATACCATTACAACCTACTCCCGGAAAATCATCACCCAAGATATAACTATTAGATTAGTAGGAAATCACTCGCTCTGGGCGCACCACCTGTCCGCTGTTTACCCCCCATCCCTCCCTCTCCCTCATTAGTTACTCACACACATAATACAGATGGAACGCCTCGCGATCTTTTGCTTCCTACCTCGAAACCACACGATTTTGCCGTGGCCGCACTGTGCTCGAATTAGGTGCAGGAGGGGCCCTTCCGAGCATCATCGCCGTTCTCACTGGTGCATCGACTGTCGTCGTCACCGACTATCCCGATCCCCCTCTCATCGATAACATCCGATACAACATATCGACGAATGTACGCTCAGAGCTGCGGCCGAATATTATCACCCAAGGGTACGTTTGGGGCAAGGATACACAGCCACTTCGTGCTGCCCTACCCCCGGAGAATAGGGGTTTCGATATCATAATTCTATCCGACCTGATATTCAATCACTCCCAACATGACGCTTTGCTCAATACATGCGAACGAGTGATCGCAGGGTCCCCATGGGCCTGTGTCCTCGTATTCTATAGCCATCACCGCCCTCATCTTGCCCATCGTGATATGCAGTTTTTCGAAAAGGCGCAGAACAGAGGTTGGGTCGCAGACAAACTCGTCACAGAAATATTCCCTGTACGTCGCCATACCTCAGGCGGCAATATTTGGCTGACTAGCCACGATAGCCCATGTTTCCGGAGGATCCGGGAGACGAGGCTGTACGCGCAACCGTGCATGGATGGAAATTAACTCGAAACTAAGATGCACGGGGCGTCTATTTACACAGTCCATATCTGGTTGGTATTCCCATCGGTGCACTCCCAGATCTGCATAACATTACCATCCTCGAGACCTCCGTCTGTCAGGTCTAGGCATTGCCCTAGGACAATATACCTCAGTACCTCATTTTACGCGCATATACTCATCACATACCTTGATTATCCAATGCAATCCTGTTGTCATCCGTATAGTACCACGCCTGCGGCGAAAAACTACCACCATAACACATCGATATTATCATTTGCGTCCCGCTCTTCGGATCTACGGGTACCCATATTACTCCCAAACCTAGCATGGAACTCGCGGGCACCCACCTGCAGCATCCAGGCAGTAATTCTGACCCGCGACCTTCACCTTGGTAGCACCCCGCTCAATGGACCAATTCTGAGCCGGTGTGCCATTACAATCAAAGCTATCCACAACGTCCTGTCAGCCCTCCCAACGCCCCAAGGGAAATACTGGATGCATGATACATACATATCCACGGGGGTTCCATCCACGAACTCTCCTCCACGAACATCCAAGCACTTGTCTTTATTATAACCGGGATGAATTTGGAAGTAGCGTGTTTCCGAAGGCTGCGGGTAGGTCTCCTGCGGCTCGCACTCGTACCCGTCGTCCACGGGCGCTGGAGCGGGTATAGACAGGGAGGGAAGCGTGAGGATCGAGAGGATGTAGACTGATAGCTTAAGGAATGTCATGCTGTTTAACTTGGTGCGGAACATGGATGATGGTAGTTGATTGACGCTAGATTGTGCGTACATAGGATATCTGATGTTATAGGATGAAGGTGAAGAGAGGTTGAGAGCGAGGAAGAAGGAGAATTTATAGGCGTGGCTGGCTGAAAAGATGACGTCGTTATTGAACGAGACATTGTTGAATGAGACCTCGCGGGCGCCCACTCGTGGTTCGAACGTTTGACTCGTGCACTCCTCCTGCTAGAACTCTTTCTATAATTCCTAGCCCTCAGTTATGCAGGCGCAGGTTGTTTATTCCCTGCAGGTGACATTAGCATTTCAGTCGTAATCATATCAAAGCATCGGATACGGGATGATTGATGATGCGAGGAGGATAACAACAGTACTCAACTTAAGACCATACAGCACACGCATGTATACTAATTGTAGATGCTATTAGACGACTTTCGCATAGTGTCTGTCGGCTTTGCTGTAACCGTCGTAGTGAAATTGTAGAGTGTAGAATAGGGGGGAAAGTAAGAAAGAGTTGATTAAGATGTCGTACCCCGCTCTCAGAGCGTGGATATATACGCTCTTGCTGGGTCCTTAATGGCCCAAGCTCGAGTACTATTACAATGAGTATACAATGAGCAATTGTCCTAGTTCTGTCCTCCATGCCTACGGTATGTTGACCCAAACCAGTGGGTACCGAGTATGCTTGACGCTTATACCAGTTACCCAGCAGCTTGGTTACGAAGTCCGGATTGTCATTTTCCATCACTCCCCCTCAATCCGTGCAATTGTAATCCAAGCGCCGCTGCAAAATGCTTTGCTTTCGCAGTTGGTAAAGCCTTGGTCAAAGTATCTGCCACCATGTCTTCTGTTGGGCAGTACTCAAGGCGAATCTTCCCCTCCTCGACAACATACCTGATGAAATGGTACCTGATATCAATGTGTTTTGTGCGTGCATGATAATTCTCTGTCCTTGCAAGCGCCAGCGCTGATTGGTTATCGCATTTCAGGGTTACCGCATCATACTGGAATTCGAAAAGTTCATTCAGCAAATTCCTGAGCCAGATCGCCTCTTTTGCGGCATGTGTAGCTGCTACATATTCCCCTTCTGTCGTCGATAACGTGACAAGTTCCTGTCTTTTCGAGCTCCAAGAGACAGCACCTCCATCAATTAAGAAGGCATATCCCGAAATTGCTTTTCTGTGCTCCTGCGAGGCTCCATCGGCATCCGAGTATCCGACAAGTTCACTTTTCTCCCTACCATAGGTCAGCCGCCACTGTTTGGTTCCCAGTAGATACCGAAAGATACGTTTTACACCATCCCAGTGGGCCGGTCCTGGATTGTCCAAGAACCGGGAGAGTGTTGAAACAGCAAAAGCAATATCCGGTCTTGTTCCTATGGCTGCATACATCAGTGAGCCTATTGCTTCGCGATATGGGATCTTTCTCATCTCCGCTTGTTCCTCCGCTGTCGTTGGGCACTGATCTTTACTGTACTGTATGTTAGGGTCCATTGGTACAGCACTAGGTTTGGCGTCTGTGAAGTTGAATTTTGCCAGTAAGGATTCGATGTAGGACTGCTGGCAGAGGGAGATTGTCCTGTTGGTCCTATCCCTTACTACCGAAATTCCCAAGAGCCAGCTAATTGGTCCCAAGTCCGTCATCTTGTACTTTTTCTCGATCAGCTCCTTGTACTTGTCTATCAGGGGTTGTGTTGATCCTGTAATGGTACAGTCATCCACGTGAATCGCCAGTACAACGCAGTCAGTTCCAGCTTTGAGAATAAACACACCATGATCATACTCAGACCGTTTGAACCCTATTTCTTCAAGCGCAGTTTTTAGCGACCTGTACCATGTTCGTCCTCCTTGTTTGAGCCCATATAGGGCCTTCTTCAACCTTGCCACCTGATTTTTATTGGTAAGAGTATCCAGGCCCGGGGGAAGCTGCATATATATTTCTTCGTCTAATTCTCCATTCAAGAATGCACTGTTGAAATCAAAGACCTCAATTGGCCAATCCTCTCGTGCTGCAACGGCAATAATTGTTCGTAAGCTTGCAAGCCTGGCAACTGGGGCAAATGTTTCGGTGTAGTCAGTTCCATACACCTGCGTAAATCCCCTTGCCACTAACCGTGCCTTGTATTTCTCGATTTTCCCCTCCGCATTCCGCTTGATGTGAAATACCCATTTGCAGCCAACAATATTTGCTGATGGCGGTCTGTCGACTATTTCCCATGTGCCAGCCTCGTTCAGGGATGCAAGTTCCTTTCCCATTGCCTCTTGCCACATCGGCCAGTCCAATCGTCCCTTCGCCTCTTCTAAGCCCGCAGGATCCAGTCCCTCAGCCTCCTGAGCAACCATGCCCATGTCCCGCTCGTGTATCCCATCCGAGTCATCATTCTCACTTGGCTTATTGGGCTTCGTCATACCACCGATCCCAGGCGGTAGAACAGGCTCCTCCCTATCCAACCCGTCAATAGTTCCCTCTCCATCCTGTAACCGCCGAACATACGCAGAGGGTCGAATAATCCGTTTGGCTCGCTCCCGGGGTGGCGGTACAGATGGCGCTGGGGTAGCTGGGGGCGTCGCTGGCACCAGCTCCATTGGCTGTACTGCAGCCTCGTCACCAGTACCGGGCTTGCTACTATCGTTACTATTGCTGTCAGTGAGTTGCTTGCGGACACCCTGCTCCCCCTCAAGCGAGACACTGACCACACCCCGCGCCTCACCCAAGAAAAACACGTCCCGCTCTACAGCCACTGTATGCCCATCAGGCCAATAAACCCTGTGTGCATGGGGACTTTCCCGGTCAAACCCTACCCAATGACCCACCCGCATGCGTGGGTCAAGCTTACCCCCATCGCCATCCAGCACATGCACCCGGCTCCCCCACACCACAAGCGCAGACAGGTCCGGCTTCTCACCAGTCAAAGCCTCATAAGGGGTCACGCCATCCAGTGCCCTCGTGTAGGTGCGATTCTTAAGCCATACCGCATGCTGCAGAGCCTCCCCCCAGAGGAACCTAGGCAGCTGAGCGTCATGCAGCATGGCCCTCACCTTCTCCAACAACCGTCGATTGAGAGACTCGGCCACACCATTGTGTTGCGGTGTATCATGCGTAGTGAGCCGTTGTTCTGTTCCTCTCTTCCGGAGGTGGTCTGAAAACCCCTTGCCAAGATATTCACCCCCCCTATCACTTCGCAACCGCTTAAAACGCACATTGTATTGGGTACCAGCCCAGGACTCAAAGGCCTCATAACCAGCGAGAGCCTGATCCTTCGTGCGCATCAACTCAACAAAGGTGTAACGAGTGAAGTCATCCGTGAAAGAAACATAATACCGCCGCCGCCCCAGGGTTTCGACCTGCGAAGGCCCCCAGACATCAGAGTGAATTTCCTCGCCAAATGCCCCACTTGGTGGTCCTGTTCGCACATGTCGGATAGGCTTCCGGGTCAACTTGGCAGCATCACATACCTCACACCGTCCCTCAGCCAGCTCCCCCTTCAACTCAATTCCCTGGATCATTCCCTTCCTCACAAGTCCCAGTGCAGCTCGGGGTGCAATATGCCCAAGACGTCGGTGGAGCTCGTCCACGCTGATTCTGACAATGCCAGGTTCCAGGGCAGCGTTACACTGCTCCCCGACCCGATACAACCCATTTCGCGAGACACTGATCTGTCCAACACAACGCTGATGCCCATCAAAAATTCTGCACACGGAGTCACGGAAAAGTGTAGCGTACCCTTCTGCTGCAAGTTTGCTGATGGACACAATGGTAAGGCCTATGTTTGGCGCATACAGTACGTCCCTGAGAAGTATCGTTGAAGTAGTACCACCATTAGGAATGTTGACTCGCATATCTCCCTTTCCAAGGGCATAGAAGACTCGCTTATCTGCTGCAGTGATAGGTTGGGCACGAATAGGTCGAAAATTTATAAGCCGTTCGCGTTGAGGCGTCATGTGTCGGGATGCACCAGAATCATACAGCTCGATGCCAGGGGTGACAATGCGTTCGCTGGCAATCAACGCACCAACAAAGCTGGTGTAGTCTGCCTCCCCATACGACCCACACTCATCATCGGGACCGGAGTCGGACACATCTGAGTCGGAGCTGAAGTCGACAGGCACAAGATCTGGCAAGTCACTGTAGTCGGCCCCAACGGCGTTGCAGCAATGTTGATCATTTCCACTCTCTCCTCCATAGGCTTCACTGATCTGCTCGGCAAGCATATGGCAAAATGCCCGGTTTGCATCTGGGGAATACAGCACGATATCGCTTCCAAGTTCAGAGGTTTCAGACTCACTATCCTCGCTATCCCATCCATCATCCGAGCTAGGTGGACAGTCTTCAATCATAGCCCAAACGGCATCAAGGCCATCCTCCTGGTCGTCTGGATCCCCTTCCTTGAGTGCTGTCCCAATACCAGATGCCGCTACATTTGCCCCTGTGGGACCATTTGGAGTCCTCTTCTTCGGCCACTGTCCTTCTTTCCCGCCTCCTGGTGCCCAACAGTCAGCCTTGATATGTCCCTTTTTCCCGCAGTTGTGGCACGTCCGCCGCTCCTTCATCATAACAACCAGTGCCCCATCATCCCTGCCTCCCTGCTCATACTGTCCCTTCGCAACCCTCCGGTCGTACTCATCCGTGATTAGCTGGGCTACAGTTTCAGGTGCAACTTCAATCTTGTTAAGTTTCGAGGTCGTTATCAATGTCATTATGGTGGGGTCGTATGATGCCGGTAGAGAACTGATGAGTACAGCGGCAAAATCGGTGTCGTCCAGGGTTGTTCCCATACCCGCTAGCCGCTCGCGGATGTCAGTCATCTTATCAAAGTGGTTACGCACATCGTCTTCATCACGGCATTTCATCCTGTGCAACCTTTGCCTCAACTCTACCGCAACTACCCCAGATTTCCCGTCAAAGATCTGTGCAACTGCCTCCCAAGTCTCCTTCGCCGTTCCCTTATTCTTTACACGGTTGAAGATGGTGTCCGGGACAGTGCACGCCACTACCTGCTTTACCAAAGCTTCCTTGTGTCTCCAGTCATCCAAACGTTTTGCAAAAACATTTGCCTCCTCCTTGGCTTCTGAATTGAGTGTTGGCTTTGGGATCTCCTTTTCAATGTGATCGAGGACATCTCGGGCATCCAGTGCCCAGCGTAGGCGATCTCGGTAAGTGGGCCAGTTTGATCCATCAGCAGCCAAAGCTGGTATCTTGGTAATATCGTTGATCTTTGCAGATGTCATGTTACGGTTCGTGGGTGAACGAGGGTGACTGGTAGGGTTTAGGTCGAGGAGTATGTTAACTGGGTGTAGTCAATAGAGCTGTTTAAACTGAATTACTTTGTTATAGTCTGATATGTGTCGGTTTGTCTTGGCTTTGTTGTTGTGTCGTCTAGAGCGCGCAACCGGGGCCCATAACCTAGTGAAATTGTAGAGTGTAGAATAGGGGGGAAAGTAAGAAAGAGTTGATTAAGATGTCGTACCCCGCTCTCAGAGCGTGGATATATACGCTCTTGCTGGGTCCTTAATGGCCCAAGCTCGAGTACTATTACAATGAGTATACAATGAGCAATTGTCCTAGTTCTGTCCTCCATGCCTACGGTATGTTGACCCAAACCAGTGGGTACCGAGTATGCTTGACGCTTATACCAGTTACCCAGCAGCTTGGTTACGAAGTCCGGATTGTCATTTTCCATCACGTCGTTCCAATGGCGTGCCACGGAACATGTGGACATCCACAATGAGAGCTATTAACCTAGATGGTACTATTAAACCAGCGCCTTGGCGTTCCTACATCTAGTGCCCTCTTAATAGCAGTGGCTGCCAGGTGACCACCCGTCTTTTCGCCTTTTCGTCGCCGCAGGCTGTACTTTGCTGCTAGCTCAAAAGCGGTACCCCTCAAAATTTTCTTCCCCTACCCTCCCCTAAAATACCGACTATCATACTCGATTCGAGCCCATCACAATGCTCACTACAACATACCTCCTCTTCCTTTTCCTCGCTCTACCCATAGCTCTTTCATGTGCAGCAGACAACAACGGCGAGGGCACCAGCTTTGGCAGTATCAGCACAAGCACCGATATAAGCACGACCCAGCACTCGATTGAAACTGTTCGCCAGTATTTGGGCGGTCACTGGCAGAAGAGGTGCGTGGACACCGTAACGTGAGTATGTGTGCCCATGATAACCCTTGCCGTCAATCTAATAATTCACACGTCGGCAGAGACAAAGTTATGCAGTGTCCCAGTGCCCAGTGGACCTTCCCCTTAAAAATCGTACTCGCACTGGCAGTGACAGGTGTGCCTTCCCCAATCCTAATCTTCAATTAAGGGGCCCAATGGGACTGATGGGCAATGTACCATGAATAGTGATCGGGGGAATATGGATCATAGTCTTGGTCAAGTGGGTAAAGTACTGCCGAAGAGGTGGGCCATGGGGAAGCGTCAAGTCTATATAAGAATTTGTATTGCATTTGTATTCGCCACCGGACATACTCAGCGAAGGAAATAATGCGGTGGTGGACCTAGTTCCTAGCTACAGTCGACTTTAGCCCAATGCTCGTAAACGATCACTATCCCTGTAAACAGATATGCAAGACGGTGTTTTGATGTCAGTGGCCCGACTTCATTGGCTATGACTCAAACTGTGGTGCAGGTGATAAATCGGGTGGATAATTACTTCGGCTCATTAGGCTACTAAAGAAGCCATCACCGGAGGTAAAGCGCAGTTGGGAAATTGAATCGAATGTGAGCCCCTGTAGCAAAGTGACTAAAACTGAGCGGTACCAGTAATTCTTACGACAGTAAACTGTCCTTGCAATAGCCCACCAGTTACACTACACTTGCACTCAGTGCATCAGTATGACAGATGATATTTACTCAACAAACGAAACACAGAACACATATATTCGCTGGAACACAATTACGAATCGTCGGCGTGGATTTATCATGTTTAAAGATAGAGATGGAAGATAATGTGTGTCTGAAGGGTTCTTTCTTCTCATCATGTGGTAGACTATGAAATATATCACCTCCGGAACCGGGCTCAGTGATCCAGCCTAAAACAATCAATATCGACTTGATCTGCCACTGTTCATTCTTGAGTACAGTTGGGATACTAGCAATGAAAAACCTTTGTGGCCTACTGGCGGACTGAGATATGAACGGGATATTCAGCAGAGGTTAGTACACAAAACACGTGTAAGTATAACTCGAAGCAAGATCTTAACGGAAGGGAGAGCGAATGCACTTTTTGCTGCGGATGAGGGTGAGGTCGACATCGTCACCACTCCAGGGGATGGCCAAGGTCTCGGTACAAGGGAGGCGGGTGTTACTTGCATCGAACATAGTAATCAATGTATTTGGGGTAGAGGCTGAGATTGTCAAAGGAGAGAGGGGGTTGACGGTTCAACGTTTAACTCCCTCCCCTGAGCTCCCTTTTCATCGGCATCTCGGGGGAGGGACGACGAGAAATGAAAAACGAAAAATTCGGTTCGGCACAAGCTCCCCCGATAAACGCTTGATAACGCAGCGATAATAGGGTGTTGGCCTTTGTCCCCGTCCGGGCGCCATTCATGGCACCTCTGTATCGGTGACTCCCGAGCTGATAGTTATTATGTTCTCAACTACTGTTTGTATATGTAATCTATAGAGTTAAATGTATGGCAGCATGTAGAGAAACGGGGGGCACCATGCTCTCGCCACAACTGTGGTGCATCGTTTTATCAGGTGAAATGTGTCGTTGGGAGGGAGCTACTGCTTATCGCGGTATATGTGTGATCTAGGGAGGGTTAAATTTTAATGCAATATATAATAAGTATATGATGTTTCCATTGAAGGTTACTATGTATGTTGCAATGTAATTGAACATCTGCAGGTGCACCAGAGATTAGACTTTATTTACAATAGTTATAATAATTTGTAGTCATTCAATTCAATAACAGGCCAGCCCTCCATCATCCAGACATGCTCTGGACCGCCAACCGAGGCCGGTTATCTTGACAGCCTTGCTCGGAACCGAAGTTTCGTTTTTCGTTTCCCGTATATCCTCCATCTCGGGGCCACAGGATTGGTGCGATAAGGGTTATTGTAATATGGCAAGGCATTAACCACTTCCGGAGTAGTAAGAAAGGAGCGTCTCGGATTCGAGTCTCTCGCGATCGTGATTCGCTTCCTCATTATAATGGAATGTTCTCTTCCGTGCCCTACCCCTTCTACGTTTGGTTTTATCCGCTTCTCACTCTTCTCATATATTCAACCCTAACCCTGTTAGAAGGTTTTCGTAAAGTAGGTTTTTTATTTAGTGTGCTGCAAAGATATGTCGTCAGGCCACTTCTGCAGGTGGCAGACGGATGCTACTATCCCCACTGGTGCTAAAAGACGCTTCAACTGGAGTTGGAGCAATACCTAGTCTCCCGTAGCCAGACTCACGTTGTCTTTCCTTTTTGGTGTTTATGATGACATAATATATACCTGATCCACGCGTTTATCACGCGATCGCACCGCCCGCCCCCCCTTACCTTGTCCCTCCTCTGGTCTTATAGTTCTAGAATGGCCTGTTTTATTTGTTACTTACTGTTGCACTGTGCCTCCGCATACCGCTACAACATTAGGCGCCTTTCCGTGTCCTTTATTCTCATGTGCCAGGAAACGTTCGGGGTCGGGACAGGACCCTTGTGTAGCGTGGGCAACCGCACACCATCCTTCTTGTCATTTCACTCCTCATGTCTACCGCCTCTGTCAAGCCAGTGTTTGACGATGGATGTAAATTCGTTACTTCTTACTTGGTATCGCCGAAACTTCTTGGCTGCCTACGCCTTTTGCTCGGTCTCTACACTCTCGTCACGAGCATAGTCATCTTGGTGTGGGAAGCTGTCAAGTTAGACGAGGCTGAGTCGTGAGTTATCAGGAGGAGCATCTCTCTGCCGGTGTAACTTGTTGATGGGCTTGACAGGTACTTTTCATACTTTACCCACCTTTCGTACATTGGGATCACCGCGTGGTTCTGGGCCTCAGCTGTCCAGTCGCTTGCGTTTGCATGCTCCACCAAACCAGGTGATCGCACCCAGTATCCTCTTCAATCGTGGCCTTGGGTGCTCCAGTCACTGCATAAATTGCTCTTTTCAACGATTGCTACCTTCCGTAAGTTGATCTTTCACGCTCACTGCGGTCCCAAATTAGCCATTTCAGTCCCCTATGTATTTTTACTCGTCAAATCGTTCAACTGCCTGACCTTGGATTTTTCCCGCTTATAGCCATCATAGTTACTGTCGTTTACTGGGTCCTCCTTGCTTCGTCAGAGAGTTTCTCGTCCGCTTACAACGGTATGTCCAATATCACCGTATAACCATGGATATTTGATTCACTCCCACTTACAGCATGGTCTAATCTGTCTCAGCACATATTGAATGTCGTGTTTATCTTGTTCGAGATACTGTGTACCAATATTCCGCCTTTGGAGTGGATCCAACTCCCCATAACCATTGTTATTCTTGGTTTATACCTGGGCGTGGCATATCTTACATATGCTGCTCAAGGATTTTACAGTAAGCGGATTTGACCCTCATCCTTCTGGTGCTTATTGCTCACTATTACTATTACGTTCAACCCGTAAACCTCAGCATATTCCTTCCTCAACCCACAGAAACAGGGCGTTTTCCTTGCAGCATACATTGTTGGAATTGCTGTTGGACAGGTTATCGTATTCATCATCGTACGCTATGTCATCGTGGCGAGAGGGCATCTTGTCAAGAAGTTAGCTATATAAGTTTGTTGGATCTTCCGCTAACATTGTCGGGCTGCAATAGCCATTACTCTCGCGGCTGCGCAGCTACCGTTTGTGTATTGCTCATTCGGTGGATGAAGAGATTGGCTATCCGCGACCTGATTCCACTTGTAATTTGACCTAGTTTAAGGAACAGGAGCCAGGACTTGATGCGTGAATGCCTGAGGGACCGTAGACAAGACACACAAGCGCACACAAGCGCATGCCGCGATTTATGTTCTTGAAATGACAGGGATGTGCTCATAGCTTGGGCCAGCGGTCCGTGGTCCCTGCGCATGGAATTACCTGAGATTACCGACGACGTTCATTATTTGGCATGTCAACCTCCCGAGCTCTTGTGGACATTCGAAACCCGATTGCTTCACCCTACAGTAGGGGACACTCAAACTCAACAACTTTAATATCTCGGCATTGGGTCGTTGGATTGGCTTGAAACTCCGGCATGGAACTCAGATCTCAGAACGGAGCCAAAAAACACAACTCCGATATTTTTCCCACGCGTTTTGGGCCCGGCCATAATTTTTTGGAAAATTTTTGGAACATGACAGGGTATTCTAGCCTAGTTACTGTTGTTTTGGTCAACGATAGTATCGAGATGCATCATTGCAGCTTGGGAAACAGCCCGATGACCCTTCTGTTTACGGACGGCCCAATC
This sequence comes from Lepiota venenata, assembly GCA_004296355.1. Taxonomy (NCBI): domain Eukaryota; kingdom Fungi; phylum Basidiomycota; class Agaricomycetes; order Agaricales; family Agaricaceae; genus Lepiota; species Lepiota venenata. The sequence continues at coordinate 722,366 of RCFS01000021.1, forward strand.
TGCCGCCTTCCCTGTTAAGCCGATGCGGTAAGCACTCATGAAGCGCCAGAAACAATTGATGAACCGACAAATGACATCGACCGGACATGCATTAAAGGCATCAATAGCAGCCTTCTTTGCACCTTCAAAATTGTGCTTCTGAACCAACTGATAGCGGTATTTTGTCCATCCCCAGTACTAGTAAGAGAATAATGAGACAAATATATACGAAGCAAAATAAAAGGACCTTGAGTTTCCGTTATTGATTTTGGTGCCAGGTTCTGATTGCTAGATGACACAACGGTGCTCTGGGACTGATTTCGAAGGCCTGAGATGTTCCTTTTGCACTTCTTCTTGCCCATGATTGGCTGGTCCCTGAAGTAGAGATGCTTTTCCCTCCTTGTAACTGCTCGTTGAAAATTTCTCAAACTCGGGGATTGTGCTCAGCTACTCAAAAGGATACGATTCCGCTATTTTCCAAGATTTATACTAATTTATTCGACATCCGGCCATAATTTTTGGTACAATTACCTTAAATGGACATTTCAGGGAGAACGGCTCGTTGAAATTTTCTCACTCCAGGCTCGTTTGGAAGCCCTTGACGAGATCTATTGAATGAGCATGTAATCTCACGGTTTTCAAAGTTTTGATTTTGTTGGTTGGGTTTGAGTGTCCCCTACTGTACAACAGCAACCACTTCAAAATCATAGCCTGACGCCAGGCCTTCCTCACCCCAATTTGGGGTGTCTTGCTTGTTTTGGAAGCACTTGTATTAAGCCTATCATAAAGACGGCAGGGTTATCGGAATTATCACTGACCAGGGCGGTCCACACTGGTCCACAGGCTGCACGCACGTTTTTGTGGGGAATGTTGTATATCGCATGGTTCTGCTTTGCACCTGATTTGTACCTCTGTTGTTTCGCGGGGGTAACAGGAAATCCACGTATGTGGTCTCGGGCACTAGTCGCGCAAAGTAATCCCGATATTCAAGGTGACCAGGGTGTTAGTATGTTATTGAGTTAACGAAATCATCTGTCAATAGGGCTAAGAATAGCAGAGGATGTCAACTAATGCTTCTAAGGCCCACTTCATGTCCAAAGTCGCGCTCACCTGGCCGCAGAGCTACGGACGTTGCTCCTGCTGTGATGTTTCCTTTGTTTATGATACTTGATTTTAGGTAAATTATGCAGAGAGCTGGGAAACCTGGCTCCATGTGCGCTTGATGGCCTTGATCGAACGTTCATATTTTGCAATTCACTTGTTATGGGAGGTTACGAGCCGGCGATGCTCCCGCTGGTTCGGTTTGGCAGAGATGACGGCAGTGGGCGTTAGTATCATAATTCCCTGCGTCCGGGTCTTGAACAGCACAATAGACTTTTACGCCACAGGATACATCCGCCAAGAAATGGATCGGTTCCCTACGTGCTTCCGAGACCCTGGAACTTTTTTCGCTCCTGTCACAGCATAAAGCTTGCTGCTTTATGCAAAGTTCGAGCATCGAGTCCTGCTTCCCCCCACCACCTCCCTGTTACCTTCACCATGTCAGAAAAGGTGGTTGCTGACTCTCAATCCTTTACCGAGAAAGGTCAGGTTGAGCATATCCGGAACACCGGCTCCCCGAGTTCCCTTGAGTCCTCTCGCTTCGACAAGGGCGGCACAGCACGGTTGTTGAGGAAGCTCGACTTTCATCTTATACCTTTCCTCGCTCTACTGTACCTGTGAGCTCGAGTTACGTTTCGATGCGGTTCTCCTTGATGATCTCACTCGTTATAGACTCTCTTTCTTAGATCGTTCGAATGTTGGAAATGCTCGTTTGGCGGGTTTAGAGAAGGATTTAGGGATGAAGGGGTTGGATTACAATGTTAGTATTTCATACTATTCAAGGGGCATGGTTTATATTACTGACCGCTTGTGATACACAGATCGCCCTCGCTGTTTTCTTCCCATTCTACGTTGCCGCGGAAATCCCAAGTAACATTATGATGAAGCGCACGAGTCCTTCGTTGTGGCTTTGCATCATGATGACCACTTGGGGAACATGTATGTTTTCCATTATCACTTTCTTGTGACACTTCATGAGACTGTTACTTCCCAGGCATGGTTTTAATGGGTTTTGTTCAGAGTTTCACTGGTTTACTATTCGCCAGAATGGCGCTTGGTGTTGCTGAGGGCGGTCTTTTCCCCGGTGTCACCTGGTATATTACACTCTGGTACAGGCGACATGAGTGCGGCCTCCGCATGGCTATTTTCTTCTCTGCTGCTACCCTGGCTGGCGCCTTTGGCGGTCTCCTTGCGCGTGGTATCTCGGAATTAGACGGCGTTCGTGGGAGGCCCGGCTGGTCCTGGATTTTCATCATCGAGGGTTTGGCCACTGTTATAGTTGCGTTCTTCGCCAAGTGGGCCGTCACTGACAGCCCTGATAAGTACGGTTTGCCTCGTTGATCTCGGTCTCTAGCTCATTTTTTCTAACCTAGGGCCCGCTTCTTGACCGAGGTTGAGAAGACCGAGGTCAAGGAACGTCTGAAGCATGATAGGAGCGGTCTTGCCGATGAATTTTCTAAAAAGTATGTCTTGGACGCCGTTAAAGACTGGAAGATCTGGGTCCATATGTTCATCACCTTCGGTTTGTGTTAAAAATTAAAATCGTTTTGATGTTGGCTCATGTTCGTATTTATTTAGGCATTTACACACCTCTCTACTCCATCTCTCTCTTCTTGCCAACTATTGTCAAGGGCATGGGCTACACCAATAATGAATCACAGCTCATGAGCGTTCCTCCTTATGTTGCTGGTTGTATTGCCACTATTGCTGGTGGATATGCCGCCGATAAGTCAAAGAAGCGTGGAATCTACATGATTAGCTTCAACATCATCGCAATCATCGGCTTTGTGATGTTAATTTCGACGCACCGGCCTGTCGTTCAGTACATTGGCACATTCTTTGCAGTTTGCGGGTAGGCTCTTTTCACCAACCCTGACGACCGGCTTGTTCTCAGACGCCTCTCCTATCCAGTATCTACCCCAATGTTTCCCAGGGTGTTGCATGGAATGGCAACAACATCGGCGGCTCTACCAAGCGCGCTGTAGGCATTGCCATGCATGTTGGTAAGGGAAATAGTCAGCGCAATGATTTAAATGGATTTCCTCACGTTTTTCACAGGCTTTGGCAATCTCGGTGGCGTTCTCGCCGGTTTCAGCTTCCGTGCTACTGATGCCCCCCGCTATTTCTCTGGCCACGGTCTTCTTATCGGCACAATCACTATGAGCACCGTCCTCTGCATCTTTATGCACCTCTGGCTCGTTAGGGAGAACGCCAAACGCGATGCTGCTATGAAAGCTCAGGGTTTAACCCTCAACGATTACACTGAGGAGATGAAGCATCGCGAGCGTGAACAGGGAGATAACGCGTCCGTAAGTTGGATTAATGTTCATTTAGTTCTAGGCTTGAAATTTACTAACGCGATGGCTCTAACCTAGTTCTTCCGCTATACCATTTAACGGCCTCATTTGCCCTAATATCGACATGGTCATAACATTCGCTCGTTGAACTGTAACCAACTACAATCTAATATTAGATGCTAAATACCAGAGTTTATTGATTTTGTTCTTGCTCCAATGAAACTGTCCTGTCTTTACTGTCTGTATATAAAATTATGCGGTTTGAGTTATACCATGGACATGCCATAAACGCTCCTTTGCGCGCGGAAGCACCCACAGTCTGGATTTCTACACACCTATACATATTGCGCATGTTGGGAACATTATATTGTATTATTGCCGCCCGCAAAATGAATTATCCACCCTGACACCGCCCGGAGCCAGAGCGGACCCACTAAACCTCTTTCGCCTGTTCACGTTGTCATTCATGTCGAGTAAGGTCGGGGACATTTCGGAAGTCTCTTCGCTTGACTATGAGAACGGAGTTGTTAGACTACTTCGCCTTCCAGGTAGTGTTCGCCCGAACTGTGAGCCATGATTTTCGGAATATTTTTTAAAAAAAATTCCTTTCCTAATCCTTTGACCTCCGACGTGACCCTAAACAGCGCTCGCGACCCTCAGGTGTTATGTTTCAAGTGTCAGACTACGACATCCCAGCCCTTCGCGTCGAGGTTTCCGCGAGACGCTGTACACGTATCCCTGCACGGACGAATCAGTTCGGCGTTTAGATATTTAAATGCGACGCAGGACGCCCTATCTGAGCGGATGGCGGTCTGAAAGGATATTAAAGAACGGTTATTAATTGGTGTATTGGTAAGGCTAGATCTATGGACTGAGTAGTGTAAGTTATTGTACGGGTTAAGTCTAGTCTATGCAATTTAAATATAGGACAAAAAAATCGGACAAGAATAACTCTACGCCCCGCGTCCTTTTCCTCCGCGCATTCTCTTCGTAGGGTCTAGAATCACCTTCCTTAGGCGAATACTTTTGGGTGTGATTTCCACCATCTCGTCATCACCCATATAGCTTAAAGCCTCTTCGAGAGTCATAATCCTAGGAGAGCCCAAAACAATTTTCTCGTCCGCTCCAGCAGCACGGATATTCGTGAGCTGTTTTTTGAGGCAGGGGTTGAGGTATAGATCCTGCGCTTTGCCTGCTTCTCCGATCACCATACCGGGGTAAACTGCAAAATATCCGGGCGATAAGGTGAAGAACGACTGCTGAAAGACATCTAACGACTAACCTTGTGTCCCGGGGTGAATAAACATCGTCCCTCGCGCCTGCAAGGGTGCCATAGCATACGCAGAACTCACACCGTCGATCATGGATATCAAACTCCCCCTCCTTCCTGTATCCACATCTCCTTTCCAGGGTTCATATCCTTTAAAAATATGATTCAACGTTCCCTGCCCATGCACATCATTCTTAAATTCTCCGGCGAGATACCCAATCAACCCGCGCGAGGGAATTTCCATGACAATTCTTACCCACCCCTCACCTTCGCCACCCCCATGCGAACCTGAATCATACGAAATCATCGAGCCTTTGCGCATCGTTAATTTCTGAACAACACTACCCGCAAACTCCTCCTTGACGATGATTGCACACTCCTCTATGGGTTCGAGCATGCCTGCATTGCCCTTTTTTTCGGATGCATCGGGATTAGGGATCATCACGGCCTTGGGGGATCCGACACTCAACTCGAAACCCTCGCGACGGAGAGTTTCGAGTAGGACTCCGAGGTGGAGGACCCCGCGCCCTCTGACTTCCACGGATTCGGCTGTGGGACCAGGGAGAACTTTGAGTGCAACGTTCGTTTGGGCCTCTTTTAGGATACGTTCACGGATGAGCTGGGAGGTGAGTTTGCTACCTTCTCTCCCCGCTAAAGGTGAGTCGTTGGGATAAATGTAGATGGATATTGTTGGGGGATCTATAGGCGTTACCTGTCGATAGGAATAAGCCAGGCAACCGGACAATTATGATAAAAGACAACCCACTGGAAGGGGCTGCGGGCCTTGTTCGCCCCACCCATTGGGGTGTATCAGAGTCACATTGACGCCACCGCCTTTGATACCTGCTATGCTCACAATCTCCCCAGCACCAGCTACACCCTTTTCTTCCCTCTCTAATCCTCTCCTTCCCAAGATTCGCTTCACCTTGCCCTCGCCAACTTTGTTGCCTTCGGAGTCGACCGCCCAGAGCGTGTCACCCAAGCTGAGGGACCCACTCTGTACCCGACCGAGGTAAAGAACGCCTAAATAAGGATCGTTTTCGATCTGAATAGTGAGCATAGAAAATGGACCGGAAGGCGAAAGATGGGTTGGAGGTGGGACATGGGAGAGGATGAGGTCAAAGAGCGGTTCCATATCTGAATTTGCAGGTGATGTTGGTGAGATAGCACCGGATGCCCAGCCTTGTTTCGCAGAGGCGTACAGTAGAGGATAGTCCGCTTGCTCGTCTGTTGCACCAAGGGTGGCAAAGAGGTCGAACAAATCACTTTCGACTTGTGGAACACGCGAGGTCGGTCTGTCCACCTTGTTAATGACGACCAAGGGCCTATGCCATATAAAGTGCTCAATGAATCGGCTCATAGTATTGAAAAAACACATACCTGAGCCCTCGACTTAGAGCTTTGCTCAAGACGAACCTAGTCTGAGTCATTGGACCTTCCGTCGCATCCACGACTAACGCCACCCCAGTCTACCATACTCATAATCCGCTCGACCTCACCACCAAAATCCGCATGTCCAGGGGTATCAACGATGTTGATAAGACTTCCGTTGTAATTGATGCTGGTGCATTTCGAGAGGATGGTGATGCCACGTTCTCGCTCTAGATCATTTGAATCCATTACTCGTGTGATGAAGCCATTTTCAATCCCCGCGTCAGCAACAGCTGTTGCGGCGCTAGGAGTCTGAAGAATTTGTTCTGCCGGAGAAAGTTGCTTTATGGTCCCGGATTGGCGGAGGAGTTGGTCAACTAGTGTAGTTTTTCCATGATCGACTAGGAGACTAGATGTCAACACGACGTCAGGTTGGTAAAGAGAGCTTCATACCATGTGCTATTATTGCAATGTTGCGAATTTTGTCTGGTTGAAGAGGACTCAGCGATGCATAGGAGCGTACATTACTTGTGAAGGTGCGCCGCCAACTGGTGCGCAACACAGAGCTGAGCATCACAACAACGTAATTCCGAAATTTCACGCGTCAAAACAAATTTGCTCACGTGGCAGCTTGATCTAATTACAAATGTGTACAGTGCAGCGCATCAATGCATCAACCTCCTGCAGTGAAGTCTGGCCGGCTCTTCGGCCATGGCCAGCCATATCTTCGGGTCCATTCTCACTGGACCCTATGCCGTTGTCAAAGTACGTGCTGTACCCTTTAGTGCGGTGATCTCCTTATCCAGCTTTTCTCTCTCCCTCCTGAGCGTCTCGGCTCGAATTGCGGCTGCCTGAGCAGATTGTGTAGCCGCCACAGGGGTCAGAGGAGGGTCAGCAAGCTCAGGTGACCTCTCCCCATGGTCAAGAATGAGGTGGGTCTTTGAAGGCGACGTCTGGGTCATCTCTCGTCGTGGATGTCCTCTGCGTCGCAGAAGGAGCAGAAGTACTAGACCGAACAACACGAACAAAATGCTCCCAAGTGTTGCGCCGATCACTACTCCCGCGCGGTTTGACTTGTTACCGGCTGTGGCAATAGGATTCTGCGTTGGATGCTGGTGTTGGACTGCAGGAACGGGTAAGGGTGTTTCAACGGTCTAAGCTTGGCTGAAACAACGGTGCTACAACTCACGCAGCTTGACAAAGGTGGAGGTATGGAACTTGACGTTGCACCGACACCGAATATTTGAAAGATAGGCGATTCGCTTAGAAATTGTTGGTCGCTGTGTACCCAAATTTCATTATGAGTCCGATCAAAGGGTAGCTTGAGCTTAAGAGAGCCTACTTTGAAGCGACAGCGCGCACCCGAAAATTGCTGTCCGATAAACCTTGTTGAGCTCCCGTTGAACTTCCCGTCGAAACTGTCATGACTTACCCAGGCGGCACCTGAGGGATCTCAAACCCGACTTTTGAATCCCGGATTGGGTCTAGTTCCCCCAATCCCAACGTGCCATTCCCCAGGTCTACATTATATAACAACAAATCCACTCGACTTGGATCACCATCCTCATGGGAGAAGTTTACGAACAAGACGTCCGCCGGAGTCGGTCGTGTAGTGTCGCCATCGTGCCAGAAAGCGACCTTCTCGAGCTGTAAAGCGGCTGTTGAGAGTATAAGATGCAGGAGAATAAGATAATTCGACCTGTCTAAATTATTAGCTTCTGGTCTTTTTCTGCAGGGACCAACGCACGACAGAAAGAAATACATTCAACCGATTTCAATTGCGGACCACAAAGTCGAATGAAATGCCTCACAGGGTGAATATAGCTGATGCCCGAGGGTCAAGAATGATACAGAGGTAGGGAGACTAGGCGGAAACTGACGAAGTAGAGGGAGGAGAATTATCAAGTTAGCGCTCATGCTTTGTTGATTTCTTGTTGGACCTTTGAACCCTGAGAATTTACGTCATTATACTGTCACTACCCGGGAAACGAGACACCTAAGCATAAATTGCATATTCTGAAGTTTAAAATGCACACACAGCTTAATTATTTATATCAATGGGTACGACAGGATGTCTTCTATATGTATTTATGCCTTTGTAATTTTCTGACAATATTTGAGTGAGTGGGGAATATTTTAAAAGAGCAAGTCCAAATTGTCACGTGTGACCAACTGCCCTGGAAGCGAGACACACCCCACTCCCAATGGATAATCACCAGCCCTCTGCTCATTTTACTCCCAAATGTTGGCCTTAGCAGTAGTCATGTTGACTAGCCACCCTTTAGCCATTGTAATCTATGTTGGTGAATGAGCATTCACTGGTAACTCTCAGTCACACATCCTCAGTAGTTCTGACTTTGCTAGGCTAGGCTCAAGGTGCTGTAAACTGTTCACATCCATATATTATGTGAGGAGTATTTAGGTATGAGGATATTGAAGCTGATTTTGGATGATTTGTATTTTTTTGGTAAGTTCTAAGCCCTCAATAGTGCCTTCTCTACTCTAGGTTATGCTTTGCAGCTTTCCTTGAGGACCAATTCAGTTTCTCCATCTCAAGTAAATGTGCCTCTAAATGCTCTCTGGCCTTTCAGGTATCCCCAAAGACCAGATATAGCCCAGAAACAAAGCAGACAGGGGTCAAAAATCAGTGGAAGGACGAGAATATTTTAAGATTACATGCCAAAAATGGTCATGTGATGCATATTGGTGCACTTGATTACATGACACTGAGTGATATAATAATCCGATTGCCCCAAAACTTGAAGGAATTATGCAGTGTATATACATCTATTATTTTACCAAGAATGAACATGAGGTGATGTGTAGTGGACGAGAAAACCGGCTGGTGTCTCGTTTCCTAGGCTGTCTCGTAAGGGGTACAGCCACAGTAATGATCCCCGATAGGCGCTTCCAGAGTTCCCACACCCGGCGGTATCAGCACCAGAACAAGTCACCGTATAACCAATTGAAGATCGCTTACTAGCGCTCCATCTTTCCTGTTCTTATCAAAAGCTTTGGCCTTCTGAGCAATGAGGTTGCTGTGGGCCTTTAAATGTCATCTAAATGTGCCTGTTTGACTTTGACTCGCTAGAGGACCACACTCCTCCAATATTCTTTCGCTGCGAAGCTGGAATGGGCAGGAGGCTGGGAGATGCCGAGAAGTCTCCATTGGACTTGAACCTACCTTTCCATCAGGGCCAATGCGCAGTTCGGTGTGAAGAGGCCCCCCGAATTTACAGTTCCTTAACAAATCGCCGCTCAGCTGTTGGATTCGCGGAAGACAGGACCGCAAAAGAAGGGGAGTCACCATGGTCCGCACGCAATATCGGCCAGGGTGCCGAAAATTTCAGAAGACCATCTGTGCGGACTAGACATTCAGACCTCCCCGAAAAGGAATTAAAGTGAGTATTCCCCGTGTGAGCTTTTACCTTGTATTTACCCCGCCAAGATATATTCCCATCTTTTTCGGGAGGTCGAATCATGGGATATAGTCAGCACGCGGCTCCAATTTATGACGATGCACCGTGCTATCCGCCAGCACCATGGCGAGGCAGTAATTGGGCAAAAATTGCCAAGCACTAGAACCAAAGGAAGATTGAACAGTAGTCAGGTCCCCCATACCAACCTCATGAGACGCTGTTGACCACGTGGCGGCATGTTAAACATAGCGACAACCTCTTCACCCTCCTCCCTTCTTCAATCATACCAGTTGAATCGAAGGCGACTCGTGAACTCATACACATGAGCACATGGACCCATGGACGCATGCCTACCCGAGTACATCTTCGCCTTTTCGGAGATATTCAGATCAAGTGCTCAGACTGTGGCTGGTCACATACAACCGTATCCTTGCAGCAGCGACAAAGATAGCCACTCGACTCTCGGTATATGGTTTTTATACGACCACTGCGGACGCCCTACCCATTATTTCACCTATCCCATGTGAGTCTCCTAGCCTATGCGAATGCAGGAGTACAAGGAATACGTTCGATTCCCGTCTCCTGTCCTTGCTCGCTGCCCCGTCCTCCAAATGATAGCTCCGATACAAACCCCGTAAATCAGCCGAATTGAATCTATTTATGCAACACAAGAGAAAGGAATCATGATATCTTTCGGAAAGGCGGTCCTTCAGACTTGAGTCCCATACCAACACCTCGCTGTTGCACATCTCTCCTTGATTACTCAAAATACTCCTGATGCTTTCTTTGGACTCCACGTCGGCATCACATATAAACCTCTCCTGTCGCTCTTTCCCTACCCCCACGTCTTCGGACTCGTTTGGTCTTTTTACAAACTTGGTCCTACAGAGCTCACACTTCGAACGCCATGCGATCCGCCCTTGTGTTACTTCTCCCCACACTTTTTACATCAGCCTTTGCGGCTACATACCCCTTATCAGATACTGTTATTGGCTCCGCATTCTTCAGCTTCTTTGAATTTGAAGCAATCGCAGATCCCACTCACGGACGAGTGTATGCCGTATTATTATCCACTTCTGACAACTTTAACCTGACTGAGATCATGGACAACAATAGCAACTATGTCAACCAGGCCACCGCACAATCCCAAAATCTGACTTTTGCCAGTGCAAGCAGCTTCATACTTCGCGCTGATTCGAAGACTACACTAAGTGCCAGCGGCGCCGGGAGGAATTCTGCAAGGATCAGATCTCGGAAGACCTACACTACACATGTTGCCGTGTGAGTTGCAGGTCTCTCCCCCCAGTCGCTTGCTGACAACTCACCTGCTCCCTAGCTTTGATGTCCGTCACATGCCTCAAGGATGCGGGTATGTCATGACTTTTCTTCTCAATTCTTCGAATCGCAGGAATTAGCCGACCCCGTGCTAAACAGAACTTGGCCAGCAATCTGGGAAACCAATGAGTCTCAATGGCCGAATGGCGTGAGTTACTCATTTTTGAGCTTTATTGACCGCAATCTTAGCCATCTTACTGTAGGGAGAAATCGACATCGTTGAAGGTGTCAACGATCAAGCTCCTAATGCTGCGACACTTCACACAAGTCCAGGTTCGTTACCGAATGATGTTGCTGGTGCTACGGAAGATTTCATAACATAACAAGGGTGCACAATGCCCAGCTCAAGGTCACAAACAGGGTGAGTCCTTGATTGATGCGAGCATGATCGCCACTATATATACAAGTAACTTGTCGTAACAGCACCTCAGGTCAGTTGGACTGCAACACTCAGGTCAATGGAAACACTGGCTGCGGGGTAAGGTTCCCGACTACCAATAGCTACGGTCCATCTTTCAATAGCAACGGTGGAGGATGGTGCGCATTGCGGATGTTTCTATGGCACCGTGCACCAGAAATCTCATCAACTATGGGATATACTTAGGTACGCTGTTGAGCGCTCTGCCAGCTTCATCAAAGTCTTCTTCTGGCCTCGCAACTCCGGGTCCGTTCCGGCTGAGGTCAGAAACGGGGCTACGAGTGTTAATCCCGATAATTGGGTGAGTTTCATCCATTTTGGTCGGATTTACATAGATATGCTAAGTGTTCGTTTCAGGGTACTCCTGTGGCTTTCTTCCCAAATACGTCTTGCAACCTGGCTCAGCACTTCAGTAACCACAATATCATTATCAATTTGACCCTCTGTATGTTTATCTTGTGTCTAATATCCACGCGTTATAAAGCTTATGACAATAATACCAGGTGGAGATTGGGCTGGGTCGGTGTACGCACAAAGTGGATGTCCATCCACCTGTGTCGGTGAGTATTCCTGTCTGGATTTCGTGACCATAATATGAGCATTGACGACTAATGCGATCCCCTATAGATTTTGTCAATAACAATCCAAGTGCTTTTGTCAATGCCTTCTTTGATTTCGCCTCTATCCGAGTATATTCGTAAATATGCCGTCTGAATTCGGAAATTTCAATGTGATCTACTTTCATTTTGGAGTGATCGTTTTACCAAGACAAGTGTACCGTAAGGTCTGTGAGTCGCCACCGCCAGCCGTAACAGCGGTATTGTGCCTGCTGGCACGTGTACCACCGCCCATTGGCTCTCGTTTCGTCCCAGGCAAGGATGACGATCCACTCTCATTCCCGTTATATGCACTCACGCGAAGTATATATTTGGCGCAAAACTCTATTCTCCTCCGAGATTCCAGAGCAGTGTCGGCTGTGGTATCCTATAAATACATATTTCAGTCTCATCCCATGTACGCTAGTATACAGTGCGTGTGCTTTTCAGAGGTGCGGTGGTTTCGGCCTGGCACTCACAGGCGCCCGGCCTCACCGAGTGGCAGTGTCAGGAATGGCCATGCCCATCAAGCTACGAATGCGAATGGGAATGCGGATGCGGATGCAGGCGCGGGTGCTACTCCAGGCTACTCCCTTGGATCCTTAGGATCACATTTTTCAGGCCTCAGGTTCAGGGCTATCGATACGCTTGCTCCAATCGCGGGCGTATTGCCCTGGGAGACCATGTATGTACATAATGGTCGTTAAGGGAGGAGGCGATGTAACCATCAATTGGTATCTCTTCCCCACATCAGACGTCAACGCGGGCTGGTCGAACAGTAGAAATAAATCGCTGGTAAGCGAGTTGACAGATTATCACATTCTCATCCACACGCAGCACAGGCTATATCAATATCCATAAAGTATTGCATCATTCAATCTCACCTCCGTTCTTACCATCCCTCCTTTCCAGCGATGGAAAACCATTGCTCCTCCACGATTCCGTACACGATCAGGCACATAAAGATTACTTGGTTGCTGGGATGCATCTTCTGTGGCGTCGCATATGGTGTTCTGATGCTACTAGGGGTTGCCTGCGTCAACCTGCTCCGGACACAGGGAAGTAGAAGTCCCCGCGTAAATAAGGCGTTGAAGGTTTATGTTGTACTCGTGATTGTTGCTGGAACTGTTGCAGAGGTAATGGATATCACGGTGACGATCAATGGCGTCCTGGATAATACCTGTGGTTCGGATTTTCTTCAACCGCCGAACCCATACATGGGGTATATCGATGTAGTGTTTCTCATAATCAATCTACTGACCGATGGTCTCCTTGTGAGTATGACTCCCCTGTAAAAAGATATCTTATTCGATTCCATTTCCATGTAGGTTTGGAGATGTTACGCCATTACCAGGAGCCTTAAAGGCAGGGCTCTGTCTGTGTTGTGGCTTGTCCCGTTGTCCGTATATGCAGGTATGATAGGTAAGCTTTTGAAACCATCACGCCAGGAGAGATAAATGAATGTTTCGCGCAGTCACGGGAATAACCCTGACTATTGTTTTTGTTAGATCAAGTCAACGGGGGGGGATCGGCGACATCCTCATTCTTGTTCAATTCGGCGTTTCTGCACTCCTCAATGCCCTTATCACCCTAAGCATAACCGCCCTCCTTGTGCAGCATCGGCAAATGGTGTCGAAGGCATTGGGAAAGCATAATCCGCTACCATACCTCAGTATCTTCACGTATCTGGTGGAGTCGGCAGCCTTCATTCTGCTCGTCGACATGTTCGCGATTATCACGATTCCTCTTTCCCCTGTTGGGAATATTGCGTTCCAGCTCTGGGTTACACTCACAGGTAAGTGGCGGATTGCTTACCGCGATGTCCAATGATTTGACGTGACTAGCCCATTGCGTCTTTGATGATTATTTATCGGGTGGCACGCAACGCCGACTACTTCAGCAACAAGGGAGAGGCTATAACGAACACCTTGAGTCTCGCTTGATCCGACATGACCTTGTTTGCTGATTAGGTACAGAAGACCTACTGCCCATTTAACCGAAGAGGCCCTAGTCTGACGACAACACAAGACGCAACCGTCGTGGTTCTGTACATACTGTATGTAACAGCTGATAGCTAATTCAACCACGATTTAGGGATGCTCTGTGTTTTCTGTGATGCCTGTGTTCATTACAGATGTTGTATGTCTAGATTTAGTACCTTGATTCGGTTAAATATCTAGCTTAATGTAAGATAGCTAGTTTTATCATTACCCCTGCTCCGAATGATCATTAAAAACAGGAGCATGAATCGGACGTAATTCCGTACCTTCAGTAAGTAACAGATCTCTTCAATATGATGATCAGGAACTTTTTGGTCATGATGTTATGCTGGGCACGATACAATATCGACCGCATTACAACCGTATGTTAAGTAATGGCTCACTCTTTCAAGCTCTCCAGAGACACAACCGTCAGCTTAAATACACAGCTCATAGAATAATTATACACACGACGGAGAGGGCGGCTACATCATGGCATCTATGCATGCATCGAATAAAATTACAGCAAGGCCATACGTTCAACAACCCTTTCCCTCTATTCCAGACTTATTCTAACCGTATTCTATGTACATTTTTCTAGAGATTCACATTGACCATGTCACAACCAACCGTGATGGGTCCATCTTTCGGAATTACGGTGAAACATTGCACTTGTTAGGAGTGCTAGAAATACTGCCTGTTCTCTGGGCGGGAGGTCGCGAATGCAGAGACGAGAGCAGTAGCCAAGAGCATAGCAAGTTTGTAGTACACTGTGGCCCGAATCGTGAGATAGGTGGGTTGTTTAGAAAGTCAAGTGGCTGCTTCCACTGAGGACATTGGGGCTGAGCGCTGAGCGCTGAGGCTTGACTTCTTTTACAATCGTTCTATCGGTCGGGGGTGCGAGGACGAACAAATAGCTGTCCGTGTGCTAAGGTCCCAGCAGAGTCCCACCATTGCGTAAATAATATGAAGGTGAGAATGCCGGACTTCTAGGAAAGCCTCCAGCTAACCACGGCACGGTTGGGCGAAAGACAGCTTCACGGTCTGTGTTAGTTCTCGAGCAAAGGAGACCCAGGTATATAGTGCATTCGGACCGCTCCATTTGTTGAATGTTGGTGTTCTCTGCTGTTATATACGAAGTGAACGCTATATGACCTCGCGTCGAATACCTTAAACACGTCATATTAATTCAATGAAGCTTGTGCATGTATGTGCGGTACTATCAAGAAGGAACATAGAAAAGGGGCGGGCTCTTCGGCCTTTGAACGGAGGAGAGGGTAAAAGAATAGTTAGAGGCCCAAATTGGAGTAGATCAGAGGACTTGGAAGTATCGAGATACGACCAATTTTATTATGTATCATGACAGACGAATAACAGCATTATGGAGGTTATGATACAATTAGGAGGAAGCTAGCCTAGCAAAAACACAACGGCACGAGCGTTTAGTGGGATACTTGTATTATAATCTCCTGGCCAGGAATGCCCGAGAGGGGAGAGACGTCATCCTGGACGGTGACGGTGATAAAGCCACCGCAGGGTACTTCCGTGGGGCCGATGTTCTCCTTTGGTCCAGTGGAATTGAGGGCCTTGGTCAAACTACTGGCTCCGGCCAACCTCCGATCCAGCAGGTTGACCAAGCCCTTCGTTGCTGACTTGCAGGTACAGTTGTATACCGTCTGAACTATGTTGGCTTCGTTAACGCGGCTGAGAGGTTGAGAAGGCCTAATACTTTGAGCTATGAGCGCGAGTGGCAGAACGGAGCCACGTACTTGAACGAGAGTTTCACAAGTTTCCGAAGATCATTCGTAACGAGTTTGGCTCGCCGAGCATTGTCAATGTTTTCGCATCTAACAATTGAATGACGGCCAGAAAAGCTGCCTAAAGGAGTTGTCGAGGACGCGACCTTCGCAGCCGCGTATAACAGGGATGCTCCCTGGTACTCTAAAGCCTCAGAACGCGCGATAGATCCAGCGGGCTGATGGTAAGATAATGTAGATCAGTAGTGACAATTCTTTGGGAAAAAAAAAACTTGTGCATACAGTCTCTGATGCTTGCACGACGGCATCAAGAGAACCCTGATTCCCTTTTTGCGCCCGTTCATGCGCCCCGCCTTCGGACTCGCTATTAGTCTTGGCACTGCGTTTAGCAAATTTATCGAGATTTCGATCCTTCGATCGAGAGAATGAGCCCAGTAGCTTGGTTTTCTCCTCTGCTTTCTTTTTGCTTCGAATCTTGGCTTTTTCGCGACACAAAGAACAACGTTTGAATCCTTCCGTTATAAGAACGTCAGATTTCTTGCACTGGGTGCATTTTTGAGGTTCGCCGAGCTTTCCGGTAGTCTTGTCCATGCTGAAGTGTTGCGTGAGGATGATGCTCAAGTTCTCAGTGAAAGGGACGCGTATAGGGGAGACCAGGTCAAAAGGGATTGGGCACGTGATGCGTGATTTGATTCATCAGTCATCTGATCGCTTAAGCTGCCTTCGACTTATGCAGTTATTGGGGAGTCAACTACAATCATCGCGACTTCCTGCGGGGGTTATGCTTAATGCCCCTTATTGGAGTAAAATATGGGCTTAACTGACACGCTCTCCAGCTCGGAAGATCAACTATGTTGCTGTCCTTCGGAGAAAAGCTTCTTCAGTATAAGGTTCACACGGAACGAAATCCTTAGTACCACAAAATATAGGATCTGAATGGGTAGACACTAGCTCTAATTCTGCATTTGATTAGCTTTACCTCCCTTTGTATACCCATGGTTTCCAGGTTACCGTTGAGCGACCAACGGTTGGTTATCAATCCAGAAGGGGTTCAGCGCGTAGGGGCACTCTGCATTCAATTTTAACGATTCGATTATGGTTGATGCGACCGAGGTCATGAGCATACAAATCCAAGCTGCCAACGGGCCTTCGTATGTGACTTTGACCTTTCTTCGGATGGAACAAAAACACTCACTGCACAGGGACCAACCAACTGAGTGTTATGCAACTGACAAAATATTTGAAGCCGCTCAAATTAGATTCTTTAATGATTTTGTCTACAAAAGGGCATGATACACTGTAGCCCTCAGTACTTATTTTATTTAAGTCTTAGCGGCACTTAACAAGAGGAAAAGGTGAATAAATCAAATGAAAAGGTCAACGAGGGTTCGCAGCGTTATAACATATACTCTTCTATAATTAGACCATAAGTGAATTGCCTGTGGGAACCTCCGGAGTCACATCCGTGTTTCCCTTTCCCTCTCCCCATTCTACAAATGTACACCGCTTCCTGCTTGTTTCTTCATGCGTCACGTTATCGGCTACAAATCTTTGAACACTATTACCAGCACCCTGAAAAATCATTAACCCCATCCAGACCCAGGGACTTGTTCTTACTGATGTCGAGATATCATAGGGAAATATAACAAAAGCGGCCCCGAACTCTAACGTTCACTAACAGACCGAGTGCAAGCGCGGGATCTCCGAAATCAACCCTAATGGCTTAACTGGCAGCAAGTATGTCTCATAGGAAGTGCCATGAGCGGACAAGTCGGGGAGTGGGTAACCGAGTTGATAGAGTAATAGACCATGGCTTCCTGATCTCGGTGGTGTTGAGGCGGCGTGTGTAGCAGAACTATTAGCTCTCATAGTTGTCATTAACGTCCGAGCTGTAAGCCAAAGTAGCATAGTACCTGTGATGTCGAAGTAACCACTGGTACTTCCATTTCTAGTGATTTTTGCGCTACTGTCCAAAGAATGTTCAAAATACATTCGGATCAACCAGGAGCCCCTGATCTGCTGGTAGCAGCCAAGGAAACCTGCTGTACAGTACGAGTGAAAAGTTCCCAAGGTCGCCAGTGATTGGAAAGCTAGCTAGGCCTTGTTTCGTTGACCGGCAGCCTCTTGTAGGGAATATCCCGCCTTCGGCTCTACAGGACTCTACTCGGCACCTTCCCATCCGCCGGCTACCTGATACCCCGCGAGAAAAGGTGATATTTTAATCGGCCTAAGGATAAGCTCCACTTCTATCAAACGCCTGCCGGCTGATTGAGTCGGACCGAAGTTATCCGGTGACTTTCGATACCGGCACCCACCCTTGACATTAATACGCGAAAATTTCACCAGAATTCGCATCTCATCTATCATTGAGGCCACGGTGAAAGCGGTGGCACTGAAATACTCTACCCACAACTGGGACTTTTGTCACCACCGAAGTTTTGACATCACATTTCGAACAGGACTATTTCGGGCTGACGTGATGCCACATGCTGGGGTACCCCTGACTGCTGCTATCTCGACGGAGGGATAGCCTTGATTCCACTATGAACCAAGCATACCACCTGTCACCTCCTTTACCGGTCCATGCTTCTGTGGCCGGGAGCGGGGCCTCTCATTCTGCGAAGCATTGCCTACATCATCTTGCAGTGCAGCTTCTATGAGAAACGATTTACCCGCCGGGATGGGTCCTCCTCTGCCTATCGGGTAAGTTACTTGGTCTTCGGGATCGACTCGTATAAAGGGTTCTCCAAACTCAAGCAGTCAACAGCATCCTATACCACAACTTCAAACGAGAGCCTCAGCATATCAGATCACTTAATATGTCCCTCTTTGACAAGGTAAATACTTCCTCCTATTGTACGTCATTTTTATCTCAGTCGAGCTACAGGATACTACCGGCATGTCTTCTGCGGAAGTGAAGCAGATCAAGACTATCTTGGCCAACTTCATGAAACAGTGCGATATTACGTACCCAAAAGATGTATGCCTGGATCAGGCATACAACGCAGCATGCTATGCGGAGGCTTCAAGGCGAGGATTCGACCTGAAACTCTTGAAAAAGCCTCTCGACGTAGGAATTGCCATCGGAGATACCGGTTACCGACACTTGGAGAGCTATTCGGCCAGGGTTTTTATTGCCCTATGGACCTGCCTCCTAACGCACATTGACGACCGCTACGAGACATATCGTGATGGACTGGAAGAGTTTTTTGATCGCTTCATCCGCGGACAGCCCCAACGCTACAAAATCCTTGGCGATGTTGCAGCCATGATCCACGAAAAATCTGACTACTGGGATACCATCCCATCGAACTTGATCGTCACGTCGGAAATAGACTTTCTCACATCATCGATGATGGACAGTGCCTTGGAAGGCATGCAGGTAGGCAAATTTGCTTACAATTGCGGAGCTATATGTTACTAATTTATTTAAAGATCCAGCCCTCGATGGCTCCCAGGATACCCCTTATTCACACGGAGTATGAGCGGGATTTCACGAGCATATGCTATTATGGTCTTCCCTCCTGACTTGGACCTGAAGACATGGATCCAAGTACTTCCTGACTTTATGGATTACATTAACCACACAAAGTGAGTGATTTCCTGCTACATGCTCTACAGGATCTAACCCGAATACTTTCGCAGTGACCTCCTATCCTTTTTCAAGGAAGAAATTGCGGGAGAGACACAAAACTTTATCTCTCTAAAAGCAAGCTCCCACAGTGTCTCGAAAATCAATGCGCTCCAGAAACTTGCGGAGGAAACCGCACAGGCTTACAACCGTGGCGCTGGATTACTCCGGAATTACCCCAGGGCCTTTGAGGCCTACAGAGCTTTTTCAGTGGGATATGTTGGGTTTCATGCGCTGTCTGTACGATATAAACTAGATCAACTACAATTATAAATGCATACCAATCAATATAACATATTTTTTAACATTACCTCGTATGAATGAGGGTAGTCCGGAGAAGGAATTGTCTCTTCCACCACTAGAGAGGTGCGGCGGCTGGGAAACGTGCAGAAGTCACCCTCTGTTATGTGTCCCACACCTCTTCTCAAGTTCTCAAGTTCTCAAGCCCCGGGCCCGCTAAGAGAGGTTCCGTTCCAAAAATGGTACCGTGTGAAATTTCCTATCATCTGGGCTTCTGCGCGAACTGCAGGGGCGCCTCCTCGAGTCCACGCAGAGAGCCCTGCTCCGGGTCAAACTCCCTCGTGAGCTGTATATTTTACCACCCCGGCGTCCGAAAGGATCTGGACACTCTCCATTCGATCCCCGCTGTGCTGGAGATAATCGCATCTCCCAGGCCCACGCTTGTAACTCTGAGGGAGCCTGGTAATTTAAGTAGGGGGAAGGCCACCGCCACTTTGTAGTATTTCGGCTCCCTATACTTTAGCTTCTTACAGATGGTGGCACTCTCGGGTTGTTCCCACTTCACCACTGCCTTAAAGAGGAACTATACCCTTGCCACTGGCCCAGAGGCTCCCTCTAAAACAACGTTATTACAGTCTTCTAGCCCACCCATTATCGGATTTCCACGTTCGTCCAAGACTCTCTTATCTACCTCGCAACGGCGTCGGGCATTTATTTGGTCTCGCTTTATGTCCCTGTGTTAGGTCTATGGTTGAACTGAGGAAGTAGCACAGTGGTTCTAATACTTGGGGGATATCCCAGTTCATGCACGATTCACTTGCCCTCGCTATACCAGGGTATTTCTCCTTCAATAATAGATACGGTAGTAGTGTAAATCTTTGCTCAGTCGCCCATACACCTGCGACCTCATTCACAGCTGTCGCTTGCTAAGGATGCAGCAGCGTTGAAAAACCGAGGTGCGGGCCGGGCTGCGATGGAGAGGCTGGCTCAACGCATGGCTCAACGCGCCATTAAATGGCGTTAGATCATATAGATAAAGGGATGAGTCCCCTCGACGGCAGAACATTCCGCTTTTGCCTCTTTTCCGATCAGCCAGTGCCCAGGCACGAATAGTACCCCATCGATGCCTGCTTCGTGCTCCCTCTCAATCTGCATCTTGAAACCCACTCTAAAGTTACCGCAACGTGTACGCGGGAGCTGATACCACCTACCCTTTGATCATAGTAATTGTGTGGTCATCTTTGATGAAGTGGGTTCACCGGGGGAGATACGCGTCAGGGAGCCTTGATACGTTAACGCCCAGTGGCACTCCCTAACTACGAGATCCATATATTTTTGCTTAAGGATGTAGGAGCGAACATAGGTAAGAGTATGCGTAGAAATATGTGCCCGAGGCCACAATGCATGCAAGAAGTATAAGGACGAGTATTGACGGTATTTTTCAATGACCAGAAAGACAAGTCCTCCTACCAAACTTAAATTACAATTACTTGGTACTCGCCCACATTCAAGCAAGAAAGCCAAAATGTCGGGAGTAACCTCAGGACTCCCATCTTAATTTTGCTCAATATTTATCCCGATTAGCTGGCACTATGAATCAATGTTCCTCTTGTAGCTAGTAGTGTTCACCCCCCTGGTGGTGGACGACGAAGATTTAAGGTTTTCAAAGGCTCTACCTTCTATCAATAGTTCATCAATGGTACACTCTTTTACTCAGACTTGTGAAAATTTCCTCGTGGCTTCCTGTAGTAACCGTCAAGTAATTGACCCGTCGAATTATATTACGGCCGCAGTTCTATGAAACGAGCACCTCGAATGAAAATGATAGAAGCCTTTTACTACAAGCTACCACACCGGCTATATTCCGGCACGGCGTTATATCCAAGCGTAAGGGATCCTTCCTGTATGGAGTTAAATAGCTATTCCTGTCTAAGTTCTGAACTACACAGCCCGAAGCGTGCTATTACATGCGTGGGAATCCAACTGCAAGTTGCCAGGAACGCACGCGCAAGCCTGCACAAGCCCGGTTGCTCCCTGCTGTCAGGTCTTCTAGTTTCTTCTCGAGTACCTTGTACCAATGTCTCCTCAAAACGATGGTATCATACAAAGAGCACATGGCTTCCGATATCTTCACTCTTCATCCTCGTCTCCTGGGCCCCACCCGTAAACACTTCTTCCCAGTCCAATCGGTATCTTCTGCCATAACTCGATATTCTGGGGCCGATCTATGACCTCGGTCCGCTCTCCATCATGATCGTCGTGGGGTATTCTTTTCGGTTCAAGACACACCACCAACCACCAAAGCAAGCGCTTCACATTGGCCCAAACACTGAATGCAACCTGGGAATTTCATGAGATCGTCCTGCTTATTGTGCTGCTTTGGTTTTAATTTTATTGACGAGGACATTGGCTACTCTTGCGCCGGGCCTCGCTGCAGTGAAATACAATGAACATCTTCTAGCCTGACTTTCGTAAACGCTTCGGAATTGTTCAGACTCCTGGACGCCTCGAGGATTTCTCTAACCCCGCTCTAGGACCTCGATTTTGAGCACTGGTATGGCGGAAGTAACGCAATCGGACAGTTAGCCACCAGATATTGGGCCCAAATTATTCTTGTCTGCGACAGGTGTGGGCGGCGTGGCTCTGGAAGGATTTCTCCAAACTAGTATCTCAGACGACCACGGGAAAAGTATAAAATACCCCCCTCTTGGGTATTGAGAAGTTAGCTTCAGCTCCACGTCCAAATTCTAAATCATCATGCGTCTCACGATTGTAGCCATTCTTACCGCCCTTGTCTATGCTACTACTGCATCTGCAGCTGTGGCTTGCTATGGGGATTCATGTTACCACAACAAGCCTGCACCCAAGCCCAAGCCTGCACCCAAGCCCAAACCTGTATATCATCCGGCACCCAAGCCTGATCACCACCCTGCACCCAAGCCTGCGCCTCCACCACCCAGGCCCGCGCCTGCTCCCCCTGCGCCCAAGCCTGCTCCCCCGGCACCCAAGCCCGCGCCCCCGGCACCCAAGCCTGCACCCTATCCGCATGGCGGTGGCCACGGCGGACATGATGGTGGTCACAGCGGCGGCGGCGGTGGTGGTAGCAACAAGTGCAATGTTGGGCAGCTCAATTGCTGTACGCCTTCACCGACCGGATCTGTGGGTTTCAATGATAACTGATATGGGTGATACAGGCAAGTCGGTACAACAGGCCAGCTCTAAGGAAGCTCAGAACGCATTGGGCCTTTTGAACATCCCCATTGGCTCTGTCCAAGGTCTCGTCGGGCTCACCTGCACTCCCATCAGCGTCATTGGTGTTGGTGCTGGAGCCAACTGGTAAGCTTTATTGATATTCACTTGATGTATTGTGTGCAGTCGTGCTAATGAACTATACCTTTAGCAACGCCACTCCGGTCTGCTGCTCCAAGAACAATTTCGGTGCGTATTCATTCCCTTTTTTTTTACAGTGGGAGAATAGGAGTAGTTAACAGTACCAATCAAACAGGTGGCGCGGTCGCCCTTGGCTGCAGCCCTATCAACCTCAATCTCTGAGCTCAATCAACTCGCTCCAACAACTCGTCACGCACGTACAAATGTAACGCCTTTTCCTACTTCTACGTATCGAAACGAACTACTTGTATACGAATGTCATGTATGTGCACAATGGTTATTTTTTTCCTGTCTCTCCCAAAGCGAGAGAGATCAAACCGTCTTTGGTAACCTCTCAATACACGCCCGTACATCCCTCAACGTGCACATCTTATCATAGTACACCCTCCCACACCCTTCCCTTCGACACACTGCGCCCCAACACCTCACCGCCTCCTCCCACTCCTCCATCTCCAGTCCCACCACACTCTCCCCACTTGCACATCGATCCACCTCCCACACCATCCTCGATTTCAACTCCCTCCATGAACTATTATCCACCTCCTCACCACACGCCTCACAATAATAGTGGAGTGCGTTCCCTCCGTTGAACATCTCACTTGAGTCTAGCAGGGAACGAAATTCGTCTCGCCGTTTCCTATGGAATGCGAGGAGTCTCATTAGGGCTGGTGCGGAGAGACGATGGAGCTGTTGGAGTGTCTCCTGAGATGCCAGAGGACCGCGAGGACCTTGACCATGCTCATTATCATTACCACTCTCAGACCCAAAGAGATTAATAGAAAGTGTCAACCCCGATGCAATCCGAACAACCTCTTCCCAACCAAACCGGCTTCCAAGCGCATAAAGACGAATCGGATGGTCAAGAAATAACGGAGCAGTGCAGGAAGCACGGATGATAGAAAGCGGACCAGGGCAATCCCATTGAACGATGAGGTCTAGCGCATCTTCGAGTTCGGAGAAGGATGTCCAGGGTGGCGTCTCGAGTCCACTGAGCATGCGGAGGACACGTTCGAGGGGTGGATCGGGGGAATGGATGTGATGGGTGGGTGTTGGACTCGTAGTGGTAGTAGTAGGGCTAGTCGTAGTCGTGTTGCTGCTATTACTGCTAGGTTGGTGATGCCGGTTTGCCGATGCCGATGATGGAAGCTTTGAGAATTTGGAAGTGTCGGTGTCCATTTTTTCGTCGACTTTGTTGGGTTGAGCGAGGAGAACACGAAAGTAGCTTGATGTCATCCTGAGCGTAAAGGACGGAATGCGGAAGAGCGTGCCCTCGCTCGAGCAAAGGATGATATCTCCTTCTACATCGTTGAAGGAGGGATGGAAGCGTCCCACCGCGGTCCCAGTATTGGAGACAGATTCGGATAGACAGGTTGTCATTGATCAAAGGTAATGTACTGGGGGAGTGAGATTGGTCAAGCAGGCGACCACGGAAAGATTGCTGCTAGTAATAAACGGATGTGCAACTCGGGGAACTGACTGCGCAATGTGCATGATGTTGATACAGCGTGTTAGTTGGCCCCCCTAGCCGATGACTTTTGATATGCGGATCCTCGCGTAGACAACGTGGATAGGTTGAGAGAGAAGCCCAAAGCCCAAGATATTCCAGCTTTAGCGAGTGCGGGTGCCTAGGCTATCAGGATATGTCGTCGGAATCGATACCTCGGCACACTCATGTAAGTCTCTAAAGGAACCAGAAATAGAGAGAACCAGGCAAATACGCCACCAAGAAAGATCATCAATGTTATCTGACAAATAATCGAAAACAAAAAAAAAAGACCAAACTCTCAAAACCCTTGACCCGAATCCTCACCCCCAGCCTGCTTCCTCTTCTCATAACACTCCAACGTCACACTAGCCATAAACCCTGGTATACACTGCTCATTCTCAATCCAATACCGCATAATACTCGGCAAATCCTGCGGTCCCCCCTCACCCTGTGCAATCAGCTGCATCGTCATCGCCCCCTCTCCCCGACTCTTATCTGCGGGTGGCTGAAAAACAAACGACGCGTTGAGATCAAACATCGATGTCACCTTTACTTGCCCGTTGGGGTAAAAGGCAAGCTTGACGCCCAGGATCGATGCGATGGCTTCCCGGAATTCGGCGCTTTTGGATGTGAAGATTTGTTGCAGCCGTAGTAACCTCTTTTCCTTCTGCTGCACGAGCTCCTCAAGCTCAGTCTTCTCTCTTGTAATAATGTCATAGCTCTCTCTCGGTACCAATTCCCCGTCCGCTTGCTCACGCTGAGGCGAGGGACGCGCGCCAGACGATTCAAGCTCATGCAGCCGTTTCAAAAGCGCGTCATTTTCAGACTTGAGCCGATCAAGAGTCTGTTGGCGTAGGTCGAACCACTGTTGTTCGGGGTTATCACGAAGGGAGAGGACACGCATGTTCGGGGGCACGTGACGTCCACCGGCGATCTCCCCTGAGAGTTCGAAGAGCTCCTGTTCGAGCGTCTCAACTTTGTCAAGGGCGCTAGTGGATTCCTTTTGTGCTTCCTCGAGCGCTTGTTGGAGTATGAGTTTCTCTTGGCGTTCTCGTTCGAGGTCGGCGGAGGGAGCAAGGAAGGCGGATTGGGATTTGAGATTGTCGACTTCTTCTATGAGGAGGGTGTTGGTGGATTTGTAGTCCTCAAGGAGTGTTTCGAGGTATTCGATTCGCTGGACTTTGGTCGCATCAATCGTGGCATTATCCATATGAGCCTCTTCGGCGTTGAAACTCGCCTGTAGGTATATGTGAGCAGGTATAAAAGAAAGAAGGCGGCGAGAGTGGAATGGCTTACCACCAAAGCTTGGAGAAATCCAACTTCGCGGTCAGCTAAGCGTAGCTGGACATCACGGCGTTGGGCCCTTTCCTCCATACTACGGATATCAGCTTGAAGTTTATCTGTAGCTTGTACAGACTCGGAATATCGTCGTTCGAGGTCGGCATATTCAGATTCACGTTGGCGGAGAGAGGCCATGGTCGCGCCGTGATCTTCGAGGAGGCGAGCATGGGCAAGGCGGATGTCGGAGAGGGTCTGGGTTATTGAAATAGATGTTTTTGAAGGGGTTGTCGGGGTATCTGTACGTGAGGCCCTGCGAGCCGTGTTAACGGTAGTAAGGTTGGTAGAAAAAGAACAAGACACACCATTCTTCGCGTTCACGACGCGCAGCCTCGAGTTCTGCCTCGAGCCGAATATTTTTTTGGCGGAGCTCGTTCGTAGTTTGAAGTTTAGCTTCAAGACTGCGATTTTTTTCGCGTAATACTTCGGCACTGGTTTGACGCTCGCGGAGAATGGTGACTTCAGACGAAAGACGGGCGTTTGTAGATTCGAGTTGGCGGAGGTAGTCGGCCTGGCGGTGAAGTTCCTCACGGACGATGGTCATGTTCTCCTCGTCTGCCGTATGATGGGCGAGCGCGGCCTGGGTCGAGTTGAGCTCCTCAAGTTGTTCCTGGACATCCTGGAGCGCAGTTTGGCGAGTATCTGCGAGGGTGCGTGTTTCTGAGAGGTCTTGCTCGAGGATAGAGACTCGGTGGGTCAAGCTTGTGATGAGAGATTTCTGGGAAGCAATAGTCTGGGTGGTTGAGCGCGAGAGGGCGGAGTTCTGGTCCTGTAGATCTGCATGTTCCTCTCTGAGTGTCGAGAGTTCGGTGCGCAGGGCCCGGAGATCACTGTCTGTCTTGTGCTGCAAGAATATTAGAGACAGGCCGTATTTCCTTGCAAAGAGAACAGAAAGCAGACCTTTTCGTCTTCCCGTTCCTGTTGCTCGCGTTCCCTCTCCTCGCGCTCCTCACGCTCCCTATCTGCAAAATATCGTCTGTCTCGCTCCAGCCGTTCAACAAGGAGCTCCTTCTCGCGTAGTTTCGTCTCGAGCTCTACCCTTGCTGTCTGGGCAGCAAGCAACTGGCGCTCGAGACTGGCATGGCTGACACTGTTTGCAAAAATCTGGGTGCGCTGCTGCCTCTTTGCAGTCGAGTACTGGGGATCTGCCCTGGACTATTGAGTTGCTAAGCCAAGGAGGCAGGGGGTGAAGAGAGAATGCGTTACCTCGTTCGAGTTCTGCGGCAAGGGAGTCGCGTTTGACCGCAGCTGAGCGCAGAGGCTGTCTGCGTGGCTGGTTTGCGGGCGTGCGGAGGGCATCCTGGCTGCGGTCGTCGTGGTCCATGGCGGCAGTGGGGCTGGGGCACTTGCCAGGTGCAGTCAAGACGAGGGGGAGGAGCACCAAACAGCAGCAAACACGGATGTCAGACGACGACTACTCTGAGCTCTCAGAGCTCGAGGCCTCCGACTGGGAGGACGGCCGCAGAAAATCCAAGGCAAAGGAGCAGTACAGGATCACAAACGCCCTCAAGGCACCCCGCGCAACGTCATACACAGCGCAGGCCCTCGTTGGTTCGTTCCTTCTCTCTCCCTGCCGCGCTCTCTCTCTCTCTTACACGAACATAACTGCGGTAGACCAGATTGTCAGTGGTGACATAGACCTTGAACCAGAATATCAACGCGGTTGGTTCTGCATAATTGACGCGTAAACCAGGCAATGTTGAGCTCACTGCTGTTTCGCCTTAGACGTTGTTTGGCCTGAAGTCAAACAGGTCGGTCTCATTGACTCTGTCTTTCGTAATTTCTACATTCCACCGATCATATTCTGTGGGTGTGTCTGCGCCCCTGTCTCGAGCGAAAAAAAATAACTGATCTAGCACAGCCGTAAACGCACATGAGGATGGATCAGAATCAAGAGTGTGCATCGACGGCAAACAACGCTTGACTTCCATATACAGGCAGGCCTCCGGTATCATCTCGTACTATGGTCTTTTCTGACACTTCACTACGCGTTAGGTTCATGCTTGGTCTGGTAAGCATTCTTCGCTATTTTGACGCTTCTCACCGAGTCTCAGTGCCCTTCTTCCACACAGATACACCGTGAGTCTTACCCTCCACAACTACTATTTACCTCACCCTCGGTCCGAGCTCAGACAGGGACCGGTATGCTTTTTTGCCGCCTCTGCTCACCCCCACGTGTTGTCGCTTATGATCACCAAGTATAACAGGTGAAAAGTACTGGTACAAAGACAGTCCCAACTCGGAAAAAGGCCGAGGCAAAAAGCGACAAATCCTCCCTGAGAAGTACCGCCGCATCTTTGCCAACAAGCAAATCGTGTGTGTCGAGTACTCGGATATTAACGATAAAGATGAGCGTGAAATATTCCAGGTGCATGGATTCCTTACCCGCCCAAAATTTGTATGCTCACACCCCCCATTTTCGCACCCAGCGCGTCCAACTCGGCATGGCACTCACGCCCGCAGGTTCGGTCCACCTCTTACCTCTTACCTTTCTTTCTGATATGATGCTACTTGACTACAGAAAAGCTCGGTGTCGTAAAAACCCCTCGCGCTGACTTTGTCCGCGAAATCCAATCCAAATTTTTCAAAGACGAAGGCAAGGGCCTCGGCTCCAACACCACACTCGATTGGGACCGTTCCCGCGGAACCGATTTTCGCTGCCTCGCCATCGTCTTCTGGTGCATCGACCGCTACCTCACCTCCCCCGCCTCCTTTACCAACACCGGCTCCATCCCCCAACTCGAAGCCTTTCTCTCCAATCCATCCGCCATATCGACCCCCTTTCGCAAAACCGTGCTTCAGACATTCCAAGTGATGGAAGAAATAATTCTTGATGAGAGTGTAAATGGGGTGTTCAAAATAATTCATGGGACGGGGAACGCCAAAGTGTCGCCGATTGAGTTTATTTGTAGCGCCTTGTTGATTGCGGTGTGGAAGGAGAAGATGGATAGAGCGGCGTTGGCGAGGGCGATTGGCGACATGCGGAGGGAGGTGCGGGCGGAGCATGTGGATATTAGGTTGAACGCCAAGGTTGGGAAGACGATGATCAGCTTTGTGAAAGGTATCAAGGTGGAGGGGTATGCGGCGGCGAGGGAGAACGATGAAGATGGGGTTATGGCACAGGCGGGCGTGAAGCGTAAGCGTGACAATGGAGATGATGAGGCGGGGGAGAGCAAGACCTTCAGGGGCACGAGGGTTGAGGATAATGGTACTACTGCTGGTCATAACGGTATCGCACTATCACAACCGCTCCCGACACCGGCGCCAACAGTTCCTCCGCCGCCAAGAAAGAACAGACTAGCACCCATACGAGCTTTGAAGGCCCAGCAGATGCAACAGTATAGTGCGAGTCAGGAAAATGGACAGAGTATGCTACCTTCGCCCGGATAATATTTTTAATGTTTATAATTATGTAATTGGCGGAATCAGGTGATTATGTTCGGGTAAATCGCTTGTGCTTTGCGTCCGAGGCCCTCCTTGTCTTCCACCATCAAGTGTAACATAGCTGTGGAGCATCGGTTGCTCCTCGCCGCAATCCCCCAGTTGAGTGGGCTTGGCTTCTCTAGCGCTACATTCCTTTGCTTGTCATCCTTGTCATCCATGCGTTGTGGGCGGCCTAGGCCTTGTGCACCACCCACCTCCACTTACACGGCATGACGCGTCTTTGCTCGGCTCGTATCGGCCGCGACTTGCTTTACTGTTTAGCCCATCTCTCGAGTGACGTATTTGTGGTATCTCTCTGGACAACAATAATCACCGGATCGTTGTGCACCCCTTGCTGGGCTTGCTGAAAATTTTTTGTCGTATCTCTCTGGGCTGTCGCTGCAACACTCATCATTGGATCTCTTATTCGCAAGACGATAACAGAAAACTCGTAAAGACCGTCCTTAATTTTAATTTTCATTTTGATTTTTTTTTATAAATACAACATCCAAATATCCGCGGTAGAACGACGCGACAAGCCTCTCCACATCCAAACATGAACCTGCACCGCTGATCCGTTCCACAGCTCAATACTGTGAATAGCTTTCCAACTCACGGATCGAAC
Organism: Lepiota venenata; assembly: GCA_004296355.1. Taxonomy (NCBI): domain Eukaryota; kingdom Fungi; phylum Basidiomycota; class Agaricomycetes; order Agaricales; family Agaricaceae; genus Lepiota; species Lepiota venenata. Next base: position 752,021 of record RCFS01000021.1, read on the forward strand.
TCCGGCAGTGGTGGCGCCACACCCCTCCTCCTCCCTCTCCAACAAATCCACCACAGCTCTCTTGATGTCATACACGGAAACGAAAGCTCTCTCCTCGGTTGGTGTGATAGTCATGATCTGACCATTGATAAATTCGACTGTCATTCTATCGTTGGGGGGATTTGTTGCTGGGATGATGAGCTCCTGAAGAGCAAGCATGGCGTTTACGATTTCTGCTGCTGTGACGACGGGTCTTTGGGTCTCGATGCATGCTAGGCATCGGTGGAGACCTTGAGGGTAGTGCGTGTCGTCGTCTGCTACTTTGAACAGAATGTCGGTGGGCAGGATTTCTCTCGAGGCATCTTTGGGCTTGGGAGGAGAGAGAGCGAAACCCTCGTCCTCCTCATCGGGAGGGAAGGGGGATGGTGCGCAGTCGCGGCGCGAAATGCAAGTTGTTCTCTGCTTGCATTCCTGAAATTCGGGAGGATAGAATGTCAGCTGATTGGAGGGAAAGGCGGAGGGGGGGAGGGGGGGTGATTGGCAGGCCTTACCTTCGCGGGACGAATTCCCGGAATAATATAAAAGTAGAGTCAAGAAACAAGTATACGAGGATTGAGTGAAAAGGGGGGGAGGACGGGTTTCGAATCCGATGCCGCTGAGATTTTTAAGTTGCTCAACTAATGGGATTGGTCACCTGGCCCAAAGAAGGATCATTTCACGAGTCAAGTCATCTTTCCACTCATTTCTGTCCTCAGCGAGATGACCTGTGTTTCTAGTCACGTGGTTACGCCCTGTCATTAGCCACACTCGCCTGGTAGTATGCGCAGTACAGCAGTATGTTCCCCTCGATATTCCCGGAGACGCGACAGATTGCTCGATATTTCTGTCAAGGAACAGAGTAATCAATCACAGCATCACCCATTTCCCCGCCCCCCGGCGGTTGTGATCATTCCTTAATCAACCCTTTGAGTCCGGCACTCAGGGCGACGTGTTTTTGGCGTGACGACTCCACGGAGCGTGAAAAGTCCATTCACGCTTGAACGCTCCATCACGCTCCATCACGCTCGCTTCACGCCAAAAACTAGTTGCCCCGGCACTCAGCTTCTGAGTAATGAATGTTCAATAGCGGCTCCGTATGACCATGCGTGGGTACTATGGAGAGAAAAATCCACTCTTGGCTTCCTGGTACGGTATATACTATACCGCTGGCTATACCATTAAAAAAGAAGATATTGGCGCGCCGAGACAAGCTGTTTCCTTATCAGAGGCGGCACTACTCCTCTCCTCCTTCCCCCATTGGGCTTAGCCACCATACCAAACGTGTTATTGGGCTGATATCTAAGTATGGTTCTTTGGCAACAACCTCGGGGATTCCGGTCCTAGCCCCTCCATCTGTCGACCAACACTGGGCACAACAGGTCGCTTGATCACGCTGATTGCAGCGCGCGAACAGGTTCCATCGCTTGTCAAACTGATAGATACCACTTGTGTGCAAGGGTATATCAGGTTGTTCTTCACGTGTCTGACGGGTTGCGAAAGTTAGGAGCTCAAGATCATTGACTGGGGCAGTGACGGCCTATCGCATATATCATTATTGATTCGAACATACACGCCCATTCGTTGCAAGTGCACGTATTGCGCATCAACCACTCTCACTGCCATGTTTGAATCAACTTATCTCCTCTGGGTGTAGTGCTGATCAACTAAGATTAGCCACGCAACTGCTTTAGATTACCGACAAGCCCGAGGTCAGTTGGTGAGATATGTGATCTCGGCTATGAACGTGGTGTGAGTAATGGAATATTCGGTGGAATCGCGAAGACCGGGGGGCAGGGGAGGGGTCAGTTGTTTCTCCGCCCCACCGAATCAATAACGCGGAACAATGTACTGTTTTTGCTCTCCCAACAATAGTTTTTTCAGTAACTTCTCTTTGACTAGGTGCCAAGATCGAGTTATTAATGCTACTCAGCCAGGTAATTCGGAACCTCTAAGATCTTGACGAAAGTTTTCCATTGCACGGCAGAGGCCTTCTGGTATCTAAATGGTAAATACCCACGGTTTCTTTGTCATATTTGTCCGGCACGACAAATGTCAGGTGATCGTGCTGTCCGATAGCTGTGGTCCACCAACCCGTGAAATATATATTGCGATTCTCCATGTCGAAAAAAAATAGGTGTAATTAATGCATGAAGACCTCATACGCTAGTGGTCGCGACTATGACCTGTCGCCATCCGCTCCGACTGATCCGTATCTCAACCACCATCCAGAGTGACCTCAGCTACCCGTCCTAAGATCATCGCACATCGTTCAGGTTGTATTATTCCTTATGCTCACTTCATGTCTGATCTGTCTGCTCTTCGTTTCTATCACCTGGGGATATCAGAGCAGCTCGACCTGTCTCGGGTTGGAACTTGTCAACCTGATCGCCTTCTGACGTCCAGAAAGTGACAGCGTTCTGCTGACAAAGGGACCGTCTTGGGGGTAGCGCTCGATACCATTCACCCTTCGAAAAGCCCAGTTTGCCTTAGCCGAACAAATTTCTAAGCACTATTCCTAAGCCCTTGGTAGCGGGGGGCCAGGATGCCGGTCCACGCGTCTGGAGTGGTGTTGTTGACTCCGCAGTCGTCGTGGACCTGTGCGAATTACTTAGGTGGCCGAATGAGGCCAGGTTTTGTGAACGGGACTGGTAAGCTACACTTTTTTTAGAACGACTTGGCCCTGAAGTCTAAAATAATGGATCGGCTCGCTTTGGCCGAAATATGTGCCAGCCACAGCATCAATTTGAGGTCGTTCACTCAGCTGGTGGGATGCTCCTCAGATAATATAAAACCAAGGCCAATTATATGACACGATCGGATCAAAAATAACGCACCTTTTTTTTTTTCGGTCCAGCTTCGAAGTCGTTGACACTTGCATAGATCGCAATGACGACCTGTAATATTCCGGTACCAGCGGACAACTGCATCAGGAGACCACCAGTGTCCGGTATTGATACTGTCCGGTATCTATAACAACTGGCGCACACATCTACATCTCTGATAAGTTGCGAACCCTTCCTGTTTTCTGATCAACGGAACCCACTATACTCGATGGCACTCTGCTGGTGATTTGAGGATCCTCCTGAGCATTGGGCATTCAACACACTCCAGAATAAACTTTGATTTGAGCAGACCAACCTTGGACAGCGTCCCCAGTTATTTTCTCCCCTCTCTCCTTGACAAACGCAATCTATTATGCGCAGGGAGCGTATATCGGTGTCTTAAGTAATACCTAGTACTTTTGTGTCCTAGGGTGCTTTACCGCCTAACGCACGCTTGAAGTGATTAAACCTCTCATAATCTGACTCAGCGAGCGGTGCTGACATGTTCTTTCACTTTGGGCTGTCCGCTGACAAAGGACTATTTTGCAGTCGGCGGCGCTACCCTACAGCTTCACCCCCGAGGGCTGACTTTGCAGAACCGTCCGCAAGTAGCGGCGACAGATGTCGAGATCGATATCGCTGTCAATATTTGGCATGCACTGTTCCACCAAATGCATTCTTTGAGTGCTTCATCAAGCCAGTGTCAGCAGGGCAGCTACCTGAAGCTTGTGAGATACCTCAATTGGATTGAGTCCAACCACGGAACAACAAATTCTGTCCGGCTCTAACGCCAGTTCATAGCGCATATAATCCCGCCGACAATCTAAGGCTTAACCGATGTAAACGTGGATCGAGAGATGACACAAGTTCAATGCTGCGGATAGGCCAGGAACTGCGATTATTTCAAAAGAGTCTGGTACATAGATTTAAAATATGGTATTCAGAGCAGGGTAAACACAAGAACTAATAAACATAGCGTAAGCGGAAGCCAGACACATGAACAACATTCTGCTCACTCTGGAATGAATGCTCCTTGAGATGATAAGTCCCACTAAACCTTTCTTCCTTTTCTACCGTTTTGACTCTCTCATCGCCGAACCAGTTGGTCGCCTTCAAGTCTTCGTGCCAGACCTCATAAACCTTAATAGTCTCCCTCGCTTGTATATTTGGGCCCAACACGATCGGTACCTCGAATGTTTCGCTCTCACTGCGATTGACAATCGCTACACGGAGTTGGCGGCGGCTATCGTTGGTAGATGTTAATACAGCACTGACATCAACGAATTTCGTGAGTTTTGCTGAATTCGGAGCGTGTACTGTGAGATCATGAATAAATTTGGGGACGGTTGGACCTGTATAGACGTTAGACGGGGATGGGGTGGTGACATATACGTCAAGGGAGGACCCTCGCATCAAATTTGAGAATAAATGGAGAGGATAATATGTAGTCTGGAGAATCGTAGGTGAATTGTCAGAGTCTGAGATATTGTGCCCTACCTGTCTATAGAGCCCCTCTGGCGAGGTGATGATCTAACCCAGGGCATCATTGGGCTAATGCGGCAGGTTCGGGAGTAGGGAGTACTCACAGGGGATATCACGTTCACCGATCTAAGGGGTTAGGGTTGATTGTGGATCCAATGTATTAAAAGAGCGAGGGCGTACTGTGCAATACAGGCGATTTTGACAATATCGGCTTTTCGGACGAAAACGTTAAGCCATGATGCAACAGCTGTATATATGAGTCAATGCCCTACTCAGGAATGTGTTAATGAGTCGCCGTACCGAGAGCATCGGATAGATCATAATGCTCTTCTGCCCCTTTCTCTCCAGGTGCTAAGAGACAATTTGAGTGAAATTTCAGTTTGGAATCTACCACATTCTTACCTCGGACCGGATCCCTGTGAAAGATATACACATCAGTAAGTATGAAAGATATTGTTGTGTCATGCGTAATCACCAAACATTCCACTCGTCAAAGCACCTAAGCTAGTGTCAGAAAAAAGCATGGAGTGGTCAAGGTTTGCATACACAGTCAATTCCTTACTTAAACCGTTCTGGATCTTAGCTAAATCAATCAGGGAACGAGTGATTTCTAGAGCCTTCTCCGCTGCGGCAGCTAATACAAATGTCACCAAGTGAGCTTTCTGGTAGGTTGGCAAAGTGATCGCCCTTACGCCCCATTACATTTACTGTGTGCTTTCCTTCGCTTACTGTGTATACTACACTGGCAATGTGGGCGTATACTCCTTTGTGTCACAATCGTCAACGTACGATGAATGGAGTGATAATCTACGACGGGGGCGAGTTTGCGCAGTATAACATCGTCCCAATCTGCACATCCGGTTTCTAATCCCACGTCTATCATCTGAGTGGCTTAGGAACCTGATTGTAAGCGCACCTCCACAAGATATCAGCTTGATGTTAGGGTCGAGAAGTTTTAGTGCCTTTGCCCATTGATAAGCCTTCTTTGCGTAATCCTTGGACTCCATTTGGCCGACTCATGGAGAGAATGAGATAAACTTAAGAGAAAGACGCAGAGATTACCTTGCCAAGGACCCCAGACTTCATTTCCTGCTAATCGTGAGTACTCCAGAAGAGTGACCAGACCAGACCAACTGACCCAATGCCCAGTACTACAAAGACGTAAGGGTTAGAACTCGAGAGGATACTACACGAAGGGATGCTACCTTGATGTTGTAAGGATCTTTGTGCCCATTTTTACGACGCAAATTCGCATAATAGGTATTAGAGGAACTAGGACGCCAGTGAATAGGGGTACCCGACTAAGGGCACGAACACAAACCTATTGCAGTATTCCACCCAAGCTAAGGCATCCTCAAGCGTTCCAGTACCCATGTTTAGACAGATAAAAGGTTCTGTCCCGACGGTGCGACACCATTGAATAAATTCATCTGCAGGGGTGTATTACTGGTTATCCCGCAAAATGGGAGACAGAACGCCCTACCTGTACCAAATCGATTACTTTCTTCCGTCAGCCAAGCGAGTTCTGGTCTTCGAGGACGGAGCTCCTGGGGACCAATACCATCTTTTCGAAACCATGAGTTGAGAATAAGTATCAATTTAACGATCAGGGTCACCTTGCCACCGGTACGTGCTCACGAAATTGCTACCAGGAGTTGGATCATTGAACTCGGACATTACTAAGACGCCAGGGAAAATGGCACATACCCTCCGGGATAGCGCACCAGTGGTACCTTCAAGTCTTTCAGAACGTTCAAAACGTCTAATCGATACCCCGTCACAGGATCCGAAAGCCCGTTCTCGTTGTCTGGGTCATAAATGCCACCATAAATACATCGCCCCAGATGTTCTGTAAACCCGGAGTAGATGCGGGGATCTACTTCGTCAATAATGCGTGCGGGGTCAATATGGATAGCAGGTGGTGGCATGGTGTAAATTACGAAAGTAGTTGTCCGTCCAATGATCCCCTAGGATATATTGGTGATTGAGGCTTTCGGGCCGCTGCCGCCGGGGGTCGTCGGGCCGTTAAAGTAGAGAAAGATTCTCATAATCAGTGGGAACTGCATTTCTTGACGAAACGTATACATCTGATGGACTTTCACTGCTCCTGTGGAACGCTATGATCTTGGTTCATCTGGATGGAAATTCCCAATTCAAGTATATGTATGCCCATCAAGGCTCAGCGCTCATCGCCGAATCCTGAAGTCGCCACTGAAATCATTTGGGAAACTGTACCTTCGCCAATCTGACCGTCGCGTTCACAGGACCCATCGCTATGCCCCCGCTAACACAGTTCGGGTCGTAGCTCTAATGGAGCAGGAGAATAATTATCACTATTGTGAAAATTTCTTTGTTTTTCTCAGGCTGCGTGATCAGAACATCTGTACGCTGAAGTCGACTTCATCCTCTCTCAGCTTGTCAGGCATAGGTACTAACCGTGAGATATAATGTCGTCGGAAAATGTGGGTCATTAGAACATTGCCTTGACAGTCAGTGGCTAAGCGAGGGAGGGCAACTTCGTAGATAAAATTTATGTACGCCCCCACTGCTTAGTCCCATGACCTCCCAGCCACGGGACCGATATGACCCGGACCGCTTCCCACTGCTTCGGAATGGAGTTAATGGAGCTTCGCTCAGAGATAAAAACCATTTGTGGGGGAAAACAACACACTCCCCTTTGCTAGGAAGGCGGTATACTTACAAGAGGATGAGACTCTCACCAAAGGTATATACTTGGCTCTGCGGCCTGTTTGCAAGTAAGGAGCGAGTTGTGTAGAGTTTTTACTTAACTTATGGGTGATTGTAGGTTTAGGGAGTATTATCTTTGGGTATGACCTGGGTGTCATTGCGGGTGTGCTGCCTGCTCCCAATTTTCAGGTAATAGATTGCTTAGGCAGAAGTGCACTTTTCAACTAATCATACGGTTTAGAGCGTAATGGGTCCTCGATATAAAAATCCAAACCTTCAAGGCTTGATCGCGAGCATTTTCGGTATGAGCCCAATTTTACCCAGTTCCACTCTGGGCTGATTATGTCTCTAGTACTGGGATGGTATAATGCAGGAGTAATTCGATGAAATCTCACTAATACGTTCTCATCCAGTTTCTTTGGTATGTTTATTGTCGCATATGTGGCCGATAGGTTCGGGAGACGAAAGTCAATTCAACTTGGGGCCGCAATTTATATGTGAGGCTCGCACTAATCGTTACATGGTGACCACTAAATCGTAAATTGGTTCAGGATGGGGGGTGCCCTGCAAACTGCAGCTCAGAACATGGACATGATGCTCGCTGGAAGATTTTTTGCTGGTATGTTCCCAGTCATCTTTCAAGATCCCACGGGCGGTTGAGCAGGCGTCCCCCAGGATACGGAGTAGGCATCGTGTCTGACCTTGCACCACTGTATCAGGTTGTTACCTTAATTTTGGAATTCTTTGTCCAGTATTACTAATGACCTGGGGGGTTCAAGGCGGAAATAGCACACCCCAGTATCCGTGGACGATTGACAACCCTCCAACAATTTATGCTTGGAATTGGTGGTGAGTGATACAGGTTCATTCTTTAGGCCTCAAAAGTGATGTTCGGAATACGAAGCATTCTGTGCATCTTGGATCGTAAGTGAAGCCAAATATCACTGGACTAGATGGAACCTGAGAATGCATGTATGCAGACCTATGGCACTTCTGCTGGGCTCAAAGGGACACAGGCGGAATGGAGGATCCCTCTTGGCATCCAAGTGGGTATTCTTTACCGGTCTCATTCTCTACATATCCTAGCTGATCTCGCTAGATTGTCCCTGCAATCCCTCTCCTATGTTTTATGCTCCTGCTTCCAGAGTCGTAGGTCGATCCCCTGTCTAAATATTCTCGATTAAACACTCAGCAGACCCCGTTGGCTGATGGAAAAAGGTCGTGTAGAAGAAGGTGGGTACACATCAAAGTTCTGTCTGACACGGCATTACTCATTTACTCTATGCAGCTCGCGCGACCCTCGCACGTCTGCATGCTAATGGGAATATCAATGACAACTTTGTTAGCGCACAAATCGAGGATATGAAGGCCGACATCAAACTGAGAAGGACTGTAGGAAAGTCAAGGTACTTTACTACCTCCTTTGAATCTCGATGGTGCTCAGATTGTCTCGGAAGCTGGAAGGAGCTGTTTATCGTCCCAAGTAATTTACGTCGAATAAGCCTGGGGTATGCTGATACCAATGACGGTTTACGGTTATTCTAACAATAACCTAGCTATATTCTACAGTTTTCTGTCCAGATGACAGGGGTCAGCGCAATTCAATATTACTCTACCCTAGTGAGTAACTAGTGTATCTCAGGCCACTTTGAATGGGCGATTTACGTTCACTGATGGCAGATTTTTACCACTGTGGGTCTTCCCGTTCAATTTCTCTCTCGGTTGTGCCTCTACATATCACAGATGGGATTCTCTTCAACTCGCGTGTTACTCTTCCAATCCATTAACAATATTATCGCTTTGGCTGGGGAGGCTTGTTGCGTTCTTTGGGTCGACCACATTGGAAGGCGAAAACCGCTGATTATTGGTAATATCGCATCCGGTCTTTCCTTCGTCGTCGGTTCTATCCTTATGGCTAGATGGCCCTGGCACGGTCGATAAGTGAGCCTAAAAATACTTTACTCCCTACAATAGGCTAAAATGTCGCTATATTAGCAATGCGGTGCGTTAGTAGGTTACAGTCTTATACCCCTCATGTTAGCTGAGGAGCTTATGCGCTGGGCCAGGCACACTACGTAAGTATGTGTCGTTCAAACCGTAGACTCTCGCACTGAAACCAACTAGATTTTCATTAGTAAGAATCACCTAGTGCTTATCCTCCTTCGATACTGACTGACCACCGCGCAACTCAACCCAGTAACGTAAGACAAGATCGGTTCTTTGGTAACGACGACCTGTCTCACATTGCATGGTTAGAACATGGATCTTCAATTTCTTCTTCAGTGCCTGCATTGGCCCCCTCTCATGGGCTTATCCGGCTGAGATATTCTCAACCCGCACGCGGGCAAAGAGCACAGCAATCACGAGTTCTGCTTCATGGATCTCAAACTTGTGAGACACCTAAGGCCATAAATGGATGAGCCTAATATCTTGCCCAAGTTTTATCGCTCAAGTTACGCCTCTGGCATTTGGTGCTATAGGATGGAGGTGAGCGGCTGTTCATAAATGCATTTGATTGAAATGGCTTACTTTCGCCGGTAGATATTGTCGGTCTGTCTATTATAGCACTGACATATGCTCACCGTGGTTATTATAGACCTGGTGTTTGCCGTCTGTGGTCATACCAAGTAGGCTGACTTTTGACCGATATAGTTGTGTTGTACCGGATGGTAGTTACTGGCGCTAATCTATCTTCGGTTTAGCGCGCTCGTTGTTTGGGCTCTCTTCCCGGTATGGGTCCTCGCAGGAATATAGCATGAACGCCATTAATGAATGAATGGTTTCTGTTTGGCAGGAGACCACCGGACGTCGGTTGGAAGGTGAATTGATGTTCCTTTCGTCAAGGTCCTACGGCTGAGTGCGTTGGTAGAAATGGACAGCTTGTTCGAACAGGCTCCGTTGTTCGTGGCTAATACGGATTATGCGAAAATGAAGGACCACCGTGCCGCTGAGCGAGAACTACGCGAAGGTAGGCTCTCGTTTCCTCACGATAGGTCCCGTGCTCAATACAGCGCGACAGGCACTTTTGTTCCCGGTGGTCTAACGGGTGGAGCTACCATGAACGACGTCGAGGAGGGAAAAGATAGCAGCGACAAGACTCAAGCATGAGGGATCTTCATGTCAATATAATGGGACCTGGCAACCGAGGGTAGCGTGACATTATTGTCACAATTCTTGTGACTGTCTGTAGGACAATGGAGAATCAAACAAGAACAAATAATGTTTTGTTTGTCGATTTCGTATCCATTGTTCAAATAGACAATGAATGTAGTCACAATGGGCAGTTCTTTTAGTGAGCGCATTGTGCATTTGTGTAGAGAATGTGTATAAAGACACTACCGTGCTCCACCTTTTCTCCCCACAACAGGTTCCATCCTGAACACCCAATCCTCAGCTAGTCTTCCCAGTTCCTTTTCGTTTACCGAAGCCTCCACCGGACGTCTCCCCAGGTTCGTCCTCCGTCATTTATTAGATATATGACATTCCTAACTCTTTCGTTTAAGACTATAAATCTCAGCACATCGCCGGCCGATCCCATTCACGAACTTCGTATTTGTTACAATCACGCTTCTTTCGACGAAACCTCTGCTATAATGTCTTCCGCTTTGGCCGCCACCCCTTCAACCGGTCTTGTTGAGGCCATCAGCTTCCTCACCCGCCCTTTGGCAGTGGCTCACCCGGCATCGACTCTTAATTCGCTCCAACAGATCCTTCTCTCAACTCTCACTAGCGTGCCTACCTGGCTTCGCAACTCCCGCCTGACTCTCACGTTTTCGTCTGCTGTGCCTCCTCGTCCTATTTTTGCCGCCTGTATCGCCACCAACCTTGATTGGTCCGAGTGGTTCTATGCTCTCGGTGGCCGTGAGTTTGATCTCACTGTCGAACGCACCTTTGTTGCCGTCCAGATCACCGGTATTCCTGACCGCGTTATCGTCTGGAAACAGGGTCCCTGCCCTTCGACCCAGTTTCATTCCCGCCTCTCCTGTTATTGAATCAGAACCCAAAGTTCAAGTCCCGATTAGCAAGTTTAGCCAGTCCGTTCAGTTGAACAAAATTCCCTCTCCCATTTCAATCGACTCTGCTCTTACCCTTACCCAATCCAAGACACTAGCTCAACAACTCCTTCAATCAGAGCACGAGGAGGAGGAAGCTGACGAAATCTTCGCCATGATTTCTAACCTTAATGCTTGCCTCGTTTCCCCTACTCCCACTCGCGAATGTTTCAATGTCCCAAAAGCTCCGGCATCCAAGGCACAGTATACTCGCCTCGCTACCCTTGAGGAAGAGATTTTCCATTCGCGATCATCCTTCCGCCAAACCAGTACTCACTGAGGATCGCAACATCCCTTCACCCGTTTCATCTCCCGATTCCTCTCGGCCGAGCTCTCCCTCTTCCACTTTCTCTTACTCTTCTCAAGAGAGCCTCACCTCCGTCTCAGCCGCCTCCTCTCATACCGCCTCCCCTGTAGACGTCGCCTTAAAATCTTTCGCTCTCCCTACTAAACGCGAGGCTTCTGGTCCTCGCCGCGATCATATCCCCCCCATTCGTTGATAATACCAAAAAACAGGTACAGCGTTACCTGTACCAAGGCGGTCAGAGTACCGTTTTGACAGGCGGTGTTATGCTTGGCTCCGCCTTCCAAGCCGTCGCCCTCTACCTCCAGTCCTGCCGTACCGAAATACCGTGCTCCCGTTGGTGGCAGGAAAGCCCCAGTCTTCGGCAGGACCAAGCCCCAGACTCAAGCCGGCCCTGGCTCCGGTCCCTGGAGACGTGCTACCGCCTCCCGCGTATAAGGTCGCAAGTATGACTGGTCTCATACTCCGACGTTGATAATCAGACCCTTAATGCCCATTCGAAAGACCTTTCTGAACTTTCCCCTTAACGCTCATGTTGTATTACTACTCACGCGCACGTTTTTCTCCGATGACGGATAGATCGATACTTGTACACCAGAACACTTTCGTGCACCTAGCTCTCTTAATCACGTTTATAACTCGCCTCCTCGACGCTTAGGGTTGCTGTTTTCTATCTCGTTTTAACGCTCTGCCTTTGCTTTGCACGCTCCGTTGTACTTTTAATCTCTGGCGCCGATAACTGCTGTTAACTCTCATCCCCGTCCAATGACAAATATTTTTTTACTTTTATCAACTGATCACTGGATCGCAACCGGCTCCGATATTAGGTTCTCCTCTTGCGTGATGTGGGTATATGGGAATTGCTTTGCCATTAAGTTGAGGCGGGTGGAAACCACGTGCACCCTCTATAAGGATACTCCTCCTAAATGATATAGCAAAACTCTAATATACGATCCAAAGTTATTCCAATACCCCATAAATGCGCAACGCAACCTTGTTGATCAGCAATGACAAAGAAGATTTGTCAATCATCATGAAAGTCTCCTACAAGTGAAGATATGAGAATGCAAAATAGGCGCATGTACATATCCTCCGATCTCTCCCTATTCACATTTGAGGGCTAAAGTGAACGTGGACAAAAAAGCGGTTTAGCCTGGCGCCCCTCGCAAACTCAGTAGTGAACATGGCTCGAAATCAAGAAATCGAGACCGTATAACGTCTTTAGCTTTCAGGGACGGGACCATAAATCGGGATCAATATGACAAGGTGGTTCTGAACCTTGAGGAGGTTGGCTCGTGCGGTTACAGCATTCTGGAATTGACGTCTTGCCACTTCTGGTTAATCCTGTTTTCAAGTGCCGTTGCCAACGCCTGTGGAACAATTTCCGGTCGGTGTGATTCGTGTTGATAAGAGTATAAATTGAAGACGATGCATTTAACAATCAGGAGAACTGTTTGCATATCTGGTGTTGAACCTCTGCGGGTACCTGAGGAGAATGGCTAACCCATAACGGGCAAGGTGTGAATATTCTGTTAAGGTTGGGAGACAACGGCGATACACATACGAGATACGGAACATATTGCTAGGGGGAGATTGATCTGAACCGTACTCCAGATCTGTCAAATGAAGCCATTAAATGATATCTCCAAGTTGTCCAAAACACGAAATGTTGTGTCATAGGGACGTCAGATGCGCGGTGTTGAGGAACACTTTGGAATTTTCTGTGTAAGAGTAAATAGAGGTTTCATTTAACCTCCAAGGTGGCACCGTGCCACGACGTCCGTCCCTGATTTTGTTTTGAAAGATTGATGTGGATTGCAGTACACACGCGCTCATCCAGGATGCTCCGATCCCTGAGCTTGATGCGCTGGGGTGTGGGGTTCGGTGTTGCCAATTCGAGCTAGACAAAGATCCAGTTGAGAGCCAGGATCGAGCTACATATATACTACTACTCCAAACTCCAACGTCTGTTGACGACCGTAGTATCGGTAGCACAGTAGAGTCACGACTCCCAAGTGAGATGAGCCAGTAGATCCATACGATCGAGCAACATTTTTCGATATTTCTAGGCTTCCCGCTCTTCCTTTACAGGATCCGCAGTCATCGCTACATAATCAATACAAGGGTTGAAGTTTTTATGGTACACAATATTTGGATATCATTTCCCAGTGTCATTCGCACACGTCAATCCCCTTCTCCCGGAAAACGAGATTCTGTCGGATCCACTTGTTTTGGACTTTCCATATACTGTTGTGGGGTAATGTATTGTGCTCGTCAGTCGGATGTACTGCGGTGGCCGTAGGGGATTCCCTAAATTGAGCTGCAATCGACTCTCTTAACTCATAGAAGTTTTCGTCTACCGAGTTGGCACGCTAACCTATAGCTTACAATTCGTAGCCCGTTCACCGAGGGCTATGGTTTTAAGGGAGGTCACTCTAGTCACTAGACCGAGGAATCAATGTGGGGTTAAGCTTTAGACAACGAGCACTTACGAATCAATGACATCATGGACGTAATGTATTCCTGGCAAAGACCGCCCCAGTGATAAACAAGTTGTTTATGTAGTACCGGCTCGCTTCTTGTACCACGTAATAGACGTTTGGGAAGAGGTCGCACAATGAGGCGGGCTATCCTGAATTCTGGAAACCCAGAGACCATTTTTGGAACAGCACAATGGATCCAGTTAGATCAGCCAGCGAATAGGCGCAAACGCCGCTTAGTTGTTTGCACGCACCGGAGAGAAGTAGAAAACATCACGAATAAGGATCGCCAAGCGAGCGCCTGTACCAGGACCGTTGATTTTTCATCTTCTCGGAACGTCCACAGTGCTGGAACACCTCTATTGCATGTCCAGTGGCTGTCGGGTTCTAAGTGGCTGAGGGTTATGTAGTGTGAGCGTTAGGTAGAGTCATAAAGCAAACTTGCGCTTTATCAAGTTAGGAGACCATGTGTTTTGAATAAAGGCCAAGATGCCTCGGGCTATCGCCCGTTTTCATAGCACATGGATGAGCTTGGACATGGTGTACCCCTCCCTCCGATCTCGCCGAACATCGGAGGGGACCACTAGGCTGATCAACTTGTTTATTCAATACACAACCATCGCCCACCGGTGCATGGTCTCGCGAGCAAATTACCAGCTGAATAAGCATCTCGTACGGGTGGTAATTAAGGCGGGGCAAGGGCATGTCAGATTAAGGTCTATGGATAAAGGAGGCTTGGTGGGTGATTAATAGGTATATCAAGTTATACGTGTTGTCTCTAGGGCTTAAATCATGCCTCGGGCTTGGGTTGAACCTCACCCGAAGCAGTGATAGTCACGGACTGCTTGGGAGCACCGCCTGGAGTGCCCATTCCCTCAATTGCCGTGACAACATCCATTCCTTCGACCACTTCGCCGAAAACAACATGGTTGCCGTCCAGCTGAAACAAGTGAGTGGAGGTAACAGCAAGGTAATAAGAGGATGTGCGTACCCAAGGCGTTGGGACGGTCGTAATAAAGAACTGAGAGCCGTTAGTGTTGCGCCCCGCGTTGGCCATGGAAAGGAGACCAGGCTTGGTATGCTTGAGGTTGAAATTCTCGTCTGGAAGAATTATAGACGAGAGAAGTAGTAGATAAAAGATAAATCCATACCAGCGAATTTGTTGCCATAGATTGATTTTCCTCCTGTGCCATTTCCATTTGTAAAATCGCCGCCTTGGATCATGAACTGTAGGCTCAGATGAGGGGTGAGTCTGAGGTGCATGTGGGAGAGGACAAACATTGGGAATGATGCGATGAAACCCGCTACCAGCGTAGCCAAAGCCGTGTTGGCCGGTGGCGAGCTCTCGGAAGTTTTGAGCGGTCTTGGGGACTTCAGCATCGTAAAGTTTGAAGATGATCTGACCGCGAGGTTGATTGTTGATGGCAATATTAAACTGAGCCCAAAAGACATGAGTAATGCGCAAGGACGAAGCAGGTGGAGGCGTACAAAGACATTGGACCTGTTGGGGGTTTCTTTAGGTGAGTGATCGGTGAGAATGACATATGGCACAGCAGATGCAGCGAGGAATAAGTACACGTGCTTTCCAGCCGAGGCCGTCGTCGCAAAGCGTCTCAGAAAAGAAGCCATTTCGATGTTTGGAAGAGTTCGAGAACCAAGTTTACGCGTAAGAAAGAAAAACGTATACATCACGTGACTACAACTCCATTAAGTACAGGTGGGATAGTGCTTGGTCCCACTTCCCCGCGAGACCCATACTTTGCCGCAGCACGCCGACAGTGTCACAAAGGGCGAGGGCTGGCCTTCCTCGTGCAAATGCGTACCCACGTGTTTGATAAAGGCATTGCGTGAGATACGACGGCCTGCGCATCTTCCCTCGGAGGCCCACTGGCATCTCACTCTACCGTCACCAGGCCCCCAATTATGGGCATCAGCAAAGTGATCCTTAATGTCACGAACTGTAGCAGGGATATACTGGTTACAGCCTTTCCACCTGCACACAATTTCGTCGCCCGGAGCCGCCGTGCGGAATCGTTTCGTCCGTCCATACTTGACGACCGGGCGTATGATCTTCACTTGTGCACTTCGATGCTGCGGCCCCTCGTGTTGGTCTTGCATCTGGCTGAAGTATTTTGCTTAATATTGTGAAGATGTGTGGTACCACTTCGGACGTACTGTTGGTGGTTTATTCTGTAGTAGTCCTGTCAATAAAGCCACAGGAACATAGTGCGTATACTTACACTGCGTGAATTTCCTCATCAATGTCCGGTGTCAGCCTGCGGCTTGGTGAAAATCAGTATTTCATCGACACAGGAACCGAGATAATCAACACGTACGCAAGCTCAAGGGACCATGTGCTTGGTTCCCAACCTTGGAGAATGCCCCGATCCACATGTGGCATGGCCGCAGGGGGCTGGGATACAACGGGGGCAGGGAATGCTATGAACGTGGAGGAGGGGAAGATATATCCAGCGTACTGCATGAGGCTGTCGAACACGATGTAAAAAGTTATGTGTACTGTGGAAGTGGCCCTTCGTGTGGCCCGTATATATACGTGCCTGAACCCCGTCCCCCCCCCCCTCCTTCCTCAAAAGCAATCTAGACGGGGTCTCGCGCTTGGGCGGCTCAATTGTTGTCCAGGCACTACAGGTCCGCGTGCACATTGACACTCAAACTGATATTAGGCTGACCCTGCAGACGGTCTAGCACATATCGGGACAAGTCCAACAAGCGATTGTCCCCATTGTTATCGGACGCATGGACATTTACTAATTTCCATTTCTTACGACCCCCGACAACTGCCACCGCCTGCGGCTGGTCTCCCAGTCATCAGCCGTCAGTCTATCCTTCCTGCATGAGGAATTACCGGACCTTTGTTGACGGATTCGAACTGTTTCGTACATGAAGCCAGTCAATGCACATGTCATCCACAAATGAAATTCGGTAACGTGTTTAAACATTATGGGTATACACAATGCTAGTTATCTATACCGAGCGGCTGCTAGCCGGTTTTCTCTGCGCCGAACACCGCATGAGTTTAAGTACTGTATGGTAAATTTATTCCATCAATCATCTGGAGTTATTTATCGATCCAAGAAATTGCTCTAGTCGAGAACACTTCAAGCTTCAGTTCCCAGCCTTTGGAAACCGTTTACCCTGGGCAGAACATATCTATTGTAGTAAAATGCCTTGTCTGCCTTGATTCGATCCCGCGCGGCATCGTTATTAGGACATTTGTGCCCTCCTCGCAAAGTGTAAACCGACCCGCAGCACTCGTAAGCCATCGGATTCGGCTGTCCCTCTTTCCACAAATGGCTTCCGATATGATTAAGAATGCTTGTTGTTTTCAAAGTGGCACCGCAACACCCCTCTCCAGGCGGGGTGAAGGGAATCGGTCCGGACGAAGGATCAAGGTGAACAAAGAGGGGCTTCACCCATTGGCATTCTTGGGGGGACAATCCCTGGGTCACTAGAATACCGTGCTCCTTGCGCATGTGAGCACGGAGATGCATGGTTGTTGCAGGAATTCGTTTTCGACAATTACCCCACCGGCATCTCAGCCGTTCACGCCATGTCCCTGCCACCTTGGAGAACTTGGGGCAAGAGTCAACCCAGGCACCGGGAGGGGACAGCACAGTAGGCACCCTCGACTTGCTGCCTTCCGGAAGAGGAGCAAATATGATGTTGGGGAGAGGGTGGCGCGGTCTTCTCGTCTTCAGCAAGAATGTCGGAATAGTCGGGATATCTGCGTCGAACCTCAATCTCCCCTGTCGTCGTCGCAGGGGTTGTGGCAGAAGAATTTGAGCGATTACTGGTTGAAGGGGGCGCAGGGCAGGGGTATGGGTTTTGGATGGAGGTGGGGATAAATGGGTCTGCGTTGTTGGCGGAATGAAGATAATAATGATTGGAGCCCATCGGCAAATATGTCATTGGCACCGGAGTAAGCGCATAGGCAGCGTAGGGGACCGACGGACGGAGTAAGGCGACACCAGGATATATCGGCTCACTAGGAAATACAACTGCGGGATGAATAGAGTTCAAAAAGTCGGTGGTATGCTGTCCGAAGTGCGGGTCGGGCGATACGAGTTGGTCAAATATCGGATAAAAAGAAGGCTCAAGTCTGATAGAGAGCGACTACACTTGAGCTACGTTGAGGAGCGAGAGAACACAGTATTACATACTGAGCGTCGGCAGAGCTGCAGTCTCCTGGGTACCTGAGAGAAAGTCGTATTAGAAGAGTTCGACCATAGCTATATATCGTACCTACAGACTAGTACTGGCATTTTGCTCAGGATCATTCCTGCCGATATCTTGGAGGTCAAACATGAGCAGTTAAAGGTGGGTGGATCTCACCAATAATAGCCGGTGGGCTCGCTATGATAGGATTGTTAAATTAGACTGGGGCGCTGGACACAGGGGGAAGATTCTTACAAGGAGTTGCCATTCAATGAATATGCGTTGGGATTTGTGGGATATGCAGAGTCCATTCTGCCGGTGGGTGAGAAGACAATGGGTGGGAACGGAGGTTTGTGAATGTCCTGGCTTGTGGACTTTATTGCGCGTAGATGTCCCAGTTAGGTCCAGTTGTTTCGACCCTAGCTTAGCGCAGAAGGAAAATGGAAGGGGTCGCTGCTTTGACAACAAGATCTCGGGAGAGGTACGATTAAGGCGGCTCAGGCTCGCTATTCGGGCTGCGTCAAGGCCTGATGGTGCTGTAGCGGGTGTCATCGTGTTGGTCAAAGCTGGCGGTACAGTTTCATCTAGAACCCGAACCCGTTTAATTGGACTTTAGCTGGGTTTCTGACACGCGGACAAACACTATGGCCTAAACCTGCCAAATAGGTTAAACACAGTGCTTATTGGGAAGTCAGGATGCTAATAGTCGGACTCGTTTACTGAACGCTTCAGGATGTCGGAGCCTCAAACGTGGCTGGAAAGTGGATCCTTCCGAAGCAGGAATGTGAGAGAATAAAACTCAAAAACCTGACGGCATCTACAGAGTGTTCGGGTGGTTAGGATCACGATCTCATTCACACCCTAGAAACCTGAGCACGTCGGTTCGAGCATCAAGTTGTGGAACGGTGAACCCATTTGGAGGAATTGACTCAGGCAATAAAACTTGCATGCCCGAACCAACCTGGCTTGCGATTAAATTAGGCTTCAGACCTCGAATTTTGAAATAATTGCCTTACCAAAGGGAGAGACCAAAACTTCATTGTGCTCCAGTGGCTCACTGAAAAAGGGTCGGCGGCATAATACGGCATAGCCGATATCGAAGGTGAATGCTTGTTTAATCCATCTATTCTCCTTCAGCTTAAGCCCACCCAGATCGAAAAACAATAATTCCAATTTACAAACGCAACATTTACTCGACGTTCTGTCCAGCTGCACCGCCGCAGAGAAAACCACTGGCGAAGCCGTTAAGCAGCTGTGCGATACCCACAGCGCCTGGATCAGGCGGAAGCTGGGCCTTGTCACCAGGTTCTTCCTTCGCCTAGGTACGCTGCTCTCCCGAGGATGGGCTTCATGCCTCGCGTACTCTCTGCTCCCGCTATCGCCTTTGTAGTTGCTTCTCTTAAGTTGCCGGAAGCCGCAAGTTCGTGACAAAATGGATGGAGGGCGTCAATCACCGTGCGGTCTCCCGGTTTTGCAGGGGTGTGATGGGAGAGAGCTTCTAATGCTTTCAAAGGAGCTGCATCGAAGTCGCGAGTAGAGGATACGGTTTTCAGAGCCCGTGCATAGGCATTAAGATATATCCCAAAAACTTCGGCCGATGTGGTGAGCAGCAATAATAGAAAGGTGCACGAAAGTTGCCACTCACGAGCGCCAATTGTCCCTCCCATAGTATCCTCCAACAGGTCTGCGATTGTCCGAGTGAGCTTGACAGGTGTGAGAGTCGTGAGCCCTTGCGTTGGCCTTTCGAGTTCCGCAAGGACAGCTGCAACACTGTCAGTCAACCATCTTCATCTTTTGACGGAGTGGGCTCTCGCCTCGTGCCCCCGTTGCAAAAGTATGCCCGCAATCTCCATCTCCGGTAATGGTGTCATAGTCGGTTAACTTTGCTTCTACTTCAAGGACTGAGTGGCACGCGGATTTTATGGCCGCCCCTATTATGCTCTGAGTAGTGCTGGATGGCGCGGTACCGGGCGATGCCTGATGTTTAGATGGCTTAACAAAATACTCCGTCGTGTCAGTAAGAATGCTGTAATCAAGAGAACGCTCCGACCAATATCTTCGAACACCGGTCCATGAATGGGCATCAGTAGGTGCATCGAGAAGTTCGAGTGTGTCGACTTTCCGGTCATTCCCCAGAACCTGATCGATTCTCGAGAGGTTCAAAAGGGAAGCAGAAAATCCAGGGGCATTGAGGGAAGTCATGAAAGACGAGAGGTACATCCTCCGGGGGTATATGCTATGTGTGGCTTGATAATATGATGTTAGCGCCCGTCAGGTTGGAATCGAACCTCAGCCTAACCTAGTACATCAACTAGATCTGCCATCAGGGCTCCTAATTCTAGTTGAGAAATCCCTCCTAGATTGTTGACGAACAGGATGGTCTCATCCTTACTCCCATCGGGGTTTTTGCCGACAAATGCAGTATCGCCCCTCGAGTCGAGAATCAGCTGCACCATTTCTTTGATTACGCCCGCGACATCGTCTCCCATCTTTCGTCTTTGGACACCAGCCTCATTATGCAGACCCAAGCCGATTTCGCACTCGCCACTGGCCATTGGGTTGCTATTACTCGTTTGGCCAGGGACATTGCAATGTTCGAGCGTCATGCCAATGCTGGCAAGGTTTGAGACCAAGGCTTCGCCGTACGCCTTGACCTGGTCCAAGCCAGCACCTGTTTCAGCCAACGCTCCAAGCAATTTGCATATTAGAATATTCCCTGCCAAACCGCGAGGTCCAACTGCGCTGGCGGCCGGGGACTTTAGAAGAGCAACGTCGTCTGCTACCACCACACTAGTACTTCTGACCTCTGGGAATAAGACGCGCGCTTTTTCCATCCCAAGCCCAAAGTTCAGTCTGTCACCAGTGTAATTGTTGATAATGATAAGAACGTCGCGCCTCTCGGAGTTGTTGCCGGTGCCGCCCCCGAAAGCCGCAAGTCGAATGGTATTAACGATCTGCTTGCTGCTAGGGCTGGCAAATATTTCTCCAGAGACACCGGCAGATAGCATTCCTCTACCTATATAACCCCCGTAGGCCGGTTCATGACCGGCACCTCCTCCAGAGATGACGGACACCCGGATGTTGGCTGGGCGGTCAGTAGTGTAGATAGTACGCGAAGCGGGGTGCCTTGGACAATTTGGTCAAATTACCTTGTTTGCGGTAAGAAATAGCGTACAGTCTGAGACTTGGATTTAATAGGACTGCTCCTCGTAGGGATTTTAGCACAAGACCGTCTGAGGAATTGTAGAAATGTCTTGAGCTCATGGTAGTGTGATAAGTGGCGGTGGGTAAGGACCTGGGAGAATTAGCTCAAGCTTATGAGACGCTGATGGTAAGGAAATGCCAAAAATAACGAGAGTCATGTGTTATTTACGTTTAAATATTCTGCCCGATGACAAAAGTAGTAATTGCGTCAACCGAATTATGTGAGTGGTGGAGAAGACGTCGAGTGGGGTATAAGCAGCTGAGTGGTGGGGAAGACGTATCCAAAGCTCAAAAAACAAGCCTGTGGACAGACTCGCTAAGTGTCTTGTTGGAGGGTCTGCAGTTGCACATAGTCGTAATAATCGCCTTGTAAGGACAGGAGTTCGTTATGAGTGCCTGATTCGCTAACGCGCCCGTGTTTGATAAAGTAACTATGGTGACGTAGTCAATGACGATGAAAAAACAAAAGCACACTACTCACATTTTGTCTGCATCTTGGATTGTAGAAAGTCGGTGAGCGATAGCAATTGTCGTTCTTCCCTTCGCAGCTTGGTCGAGTGCTACCTGAACAACCTTCTCGGAGGCGGAATCTAGTGCAGATGTAGCCTTATTACATATCGTGCTAGGTCAGTTCATCTCCAACTAGCTCAAAGCGTGCTGATGCCTCACTTCATCAAGGAGCAGTATTTTGGGGTTCCGGATAAGTGCACGCGCGATAGCGATCCGTTCTGGGATGAGCAATGGATAAGATTTTATGGAAAGGGAATTTGAGAAAGATAACTTGCGTTTCTGTCCTCCTGAAAGTTGCGATCCTTTGTTTCCAACTTCGGTTTCGAAACCCCTATAAGTTCGTGAATAAATTGGCGACAAGTGATTAGCGGCTACGTACTCTGGCAACCCTGTTATGAACTCCAGAATGTTGGCCTTTCTACAGGCTTCCTCCAGCTCGCTCTGCGTCACCTCTGAGTGAGGTTTCGTGGCCCCAAGAAGAATGTTGAATTTGATAGTGCCGGAGTAAAGGGTTGGTTCTTGTGAGACCAGAGCGACATCTTTCCGATAAGCCGCAAGGTTTAGCTCCTTTAGCGAACTGTCGTCAATCTAAATAGTTCGGTCAAGCCATGTGAGCTGTTTAGGGATTAAAATCGACTAACATGTATTGAGCCAGATTTAATATCGTAAAATCGTTGGAGTAG
Source organism: Lepiota venenata (assembly GCA_004296355.1). Lineage (NCBI taxonomy): Eukaryota > Fungi > Basidiomycota > Agaricomycetes > Agaricales > Agaricaceae > Lepiota > Lepiota venenata. The sequence continues at coordinate 774,440 of RCFS01000021.1, forward strand.
TTGGATACTAAGATAGATATTGGGGATTAGTTGAGCAATCGGATAAAAATTGGATCAACACACATTGTACTCTTTCCTGAACCACTAGCACCAACGAACGCAATGTATTGACCGGTCTCAGCGGTGAAATTGATACCTTTAAGGACCGGAAGGCTTGGTCTCGATGGGTAGTTGAAATAAACGTCTTTTGCCTCGATCCTGCCTTGGACGCAGGGTTGTTTCTCGCCGGAGTCGGCTTCGGATTCGATACTGGAAGGCGAATCAAAAAGTGTAATGATATTGGAGGCGGCATCTTTTGCAGCGGACATATCGGGAGCAAATTGAAACATGCCCCCGGCTTGAAGGGCACCCAGAGTGGTACTCTGCCCTACTTGTCAATCCAAAGCCCTCGTAAATACTAGCGGTCACTCACCATTAATCCGACAAACAATTGGAACACCGTAATCTCCAGCCGAGAGAAAAGAACCGCTCCAAGCCAAAATACCAACGCCATAACGAAGAACATCGCAGCCTGACAAAAGGAGTAAAGGAACATACTTAGGGCGCCAGTTCTAATGGCATGACGAAGGGGCTCTGCAAGGCTGTCCATGTACTCCGCCAGGCATGCATCTTCACGCGTGAGGGCGGCAACTGTTCGTATGGCACCCGCAGATTCGCAGGCAATCTGTGCAGATTGAGCGTGTGCCTCTTTATTCTTCGCATCCTTCAGCATAACGGCATGCTGCAAGGTTGTCAGAAGATGATATCGGTTATAAACGTTCGTAGAGACATACCAAGCGACTGTATCCTGCAGACAGAAGGATTGGTGTACAAGCTACGCGTCCATGTCAGTGGTGGTAACATTTATGTATGCTGCCAAAAGCATACCCATTCCAACAAGGCCAATCTGCCAAACGATCGCAACGCCTGCGATGATACCAGCGAGCACCGTTGTCAAGCTCTGAATTATGCTAGACCATGTTAGGGTGCAGTGAAGTGAAGGCGCCGAGAACCGCGTACGTTCCTAGAGTGATCCCAGCAAATCCATTTACTTTGCCTGGATCACCGGTGATTCGAGACGTCAAAACACCAGACTAAGGAAGATGTTTGAAATAGAAGGTAGGTCACGTGGTTGAGGCTCACTGTGTTGGTCTCCTTGTCAAAAAACTCGACTGAGTGTAGGATTAGAGTTACTTTGTGTAAACGATGGGATATGAGACTACTTACCATCTTGACGCAAAATCGCCCGAAAGCTCAACTTTCGTAATCTAGCCGCAAGTGTGGCAGCTGCGCTTGACAAACAATAATTCTGTCCCCCCATCGTGACCCCAGATAAAATCGCCATAACGAAGAACCTGGGATAGTTTGGCATACTATCTCGGGATGAGCTCGGTTAACATACCAGAGAGCGTTTCGGTCTCCTTGTATACGGCGCTCCCGAGGATCGGGCTCGGCGAAGCCGTTGATACTAAGGGCGTAGACAACGCCAAAGGCAGGGTAGACGAGTCCGGCCGCTATTGGAGTACATTAGGGGATGTTAACGATTTCACATCCGACGAACCTATGGAAAATAAAAAGCCCAAAAAGAAATTTTGCCACTTGTCCTTCACCAACGCCCCCATCCGTTTGGCCAAATAGAATATGCTATATTTCTTTTCCGTGGTCGAGTCAGGCGTGGTTTTCTCCATTACAAATGACTTCATCTCTTCCATCAAGATTTCTGCTTTGAGGGCACCCTTCTCGGAATCCTCAGCTGTTTGGGGCATAGGTGTACCCGTTCCAACTGGTGTCGGGGTACCCCCGATATGAGCTTTCAAACCTTGTGCTTCAACAAGACGAGAGTAAACGCCGCGAGTATTCATGAGTTCTTCGTGAGAGCCTTCCTCGACAATCTTTCCCTCAGACATAACGTAGATCTTGTCGGCATTTTTGATGGTGGAAAGACGATGAGCGATCGTTATGGTAGTGCGGCCTTACGAAATCGTTTAAGTATAAGTAGGGAAGAAAAATGGTTATTGTTACCTTCGGAAGCTTTTGATAAGGCATCCTGCACGACTTCTTCGGACTGTGTGTCGAGAGCACTTGTGGCCTCGTCGAGGAGTAGAATACTAGGATCGGATACGATGGCCCGGGCAATAGCCACTCTCTGTTTTTGACCACCAGATAAAAGGAATCCCGCGTTCACCGACGGTGGTATCATAGCCTTTAGGGAGGCGAGAAATGAAGTCGTGCGCGTTGGCCTTTATACATGCCTGTTTGATAAGCTCAAACTTTTCCTCTTCGGGTGCAAACTCGTTAGGGCGTCCCAATAAGTCCGAAGGCTACATTATTCGTAACAGAGGTACCAAATAGGACCGGTTCCTGAGAGACGAGGCCAATTTGACGGCGAAGCCATTTGACATTCACTGACTTGAGATCATTCTTATCTAGTTTGATAGCACCGTTCGTAGGATCGTAGAAGCGTTCAATGAGCGAGATTATGGTTGATTTACCGGAGCCAGAGGGTCCGACGAGCGCAAAGGACTTGCCAGCGGAGAAAGTCATCGAGATGTCCTGGAGGACGGTCACATCAGGACGGGAAGGATAAGTAAAGGTAACGTGTTCGAGAACGATATCTCCAGCAACGCTTTCCGGTTTGATCCCAGAGGGACTTGATGAATCTATAGCCGGAACCTCGGTCAATAGTTGCAAATAGCTTTGCGGCTGCTCCACGAGCCGTTGTGATCGCTATCAGTGAAAAATCCTATTAATGCTAGGGTTGTTCTTGGGAGAGGGTGACATGCCTATGACTTCCGGAGCAATTACCGTTAGGGAGAAAGAGCCGATAAAAATCGACATAAACACCGTAATGACCTGACCAGCAGTTAACTGAAAAATGCGTTAACGGACGTTGAAAGGGAGAATCACTTGTTCAGAACTCACTTAATCCTCGATTAAGTAGGGTCGTTCCGAACGAAAAGGCTGTTGTTACCTGTGATCAGGGGATTTCCTTATCTTAGGATACGAGTTATGCACCTAGCCCATACGCAGCGTAGTTAATGAAAAAGAACGCCGCAAAACCTGAACCTTGCGCGATGGCGAGTCTGACGTCGGAATGGCCGGCTTGGACAACTTTGTCATCAAATAAGGCCCCTATGTGGAACTGGACGCCGAAGGCCTTAGCAGTTCGAATAGTTGAAATGGATTCCTCTGCGATAGTTCCAGCGCTAGCGAGTCGGTCTGAAGATATCCTACGAAGGAGTCAGTGTTATTTCACACTAAGCGTTGAGGGACTCACTGAGTGTAGCGGGTCATGAAGCGGCCCATCAGTGCCCCGGTAAGCATGAGAGCTGGAAGCATTGATGTCATGGCTAGTGCAAGACGCCAAGACTGGGTAAAGGCGAGAATGAAACCAACGATGAAAGCCGCAGAGAAATGGGCCGCCATCGCAACTTTTTCGGAAATGCCTTGTTGCACGAGATCTATGACCAGAGGTAAGCCACAATGAGCGATGCCGAAGTCAGGGTACTCACGTGTATCGGACTGTATGCGTGTAGCAACTTCACCTGCCCCAACCTGGTCGAAATACTCGACATCTTGCCGAAGGATGGCTTGAAGGTAGTGTTCCCGGATCCGTTTTGAGTTCACCTCTCCGGTATATGTCCACGTATACATGTAAAGAAAAGTGCAGAGAAGAACCACGATACCTAGCATCAAAAGATTAGGGGGTTTACGGAAACCAAGGAGGTCAAATAGTGCTTTCACCAGCTATCACAAAGTAAACCGCGTTCCGACTGGCGTCGTCGCGAAATCCTCTCGCTGCGTTCCTTACGTCTGCCTCTGAAGCAAGCCCATCCTGAAACTGCTTGACAGTCGTCGCGAAAGATATAAAGTTCTGCGAGAGTGTCCCAAATAGTAGAGCAAGCATAGGCTGAAGATGCATTAGTGTCAAATCTTCCTGGTAACACGGGGGTATGCACCTGCGCGGCCCCCGCGGCCATGGCTGCGACCATTCCAACTACATCGAGGAAGATATCGAAGGGAGTGGCATACCTGCATTATGAGCGGGGGTGTAAGCGAGGCGACCTAACGACCGCACCTGAACAAACGGAAATACGAGACGGGAGCTAGTGCATCTTTGTTGGATTTCTCTGTGTCTTTGGTATCTGTTTTTGAGCTATCGTCGTTCTTCATGCAGGGCGTAGGAGCAGAAGAAGGTCAGGTGAGAGCGACTGTTCCTGAGCCTATATTGCGGGCTATTTTGACGTGACTCAGTTGTAGGTACCGGTTGTACGTTATTGACTCGCATGAATAGAATCCGGTTGCCGTCTCGAAGATTTGAATTGTACGTGGCGAAACGTGGCGGCAAGCCAAGAGATTGGAATCACTGCGATGAGTCAAAGGAATGCCATGATCCGCAGTCTTCGTGTGCCATCCACCGGCTGTCGCTCACACTGTACTCACATCCAGCCATATCCAATCCGATATGGTGTAACGGCTAACATTGCCGCCTTTCACGCGGCAGCTCGGGGTTCGATTCCCCGTGTCGGAATGTTTTTAGTTTTCCCATTTGTCGCTACTACCACTACCTATGCGGATTTGCTATAAAAACGAGGTGCCCATTAAACGACCTTCACCAACGCTGTGAAGTCTGATGGTCCCGTTGGAGTGGGCTGAATTCTAACGCGCGTGCACATCCATTAGTGGCATAAACTACAAATAGTATCATCCCAGAGTAACGGTAAGTAGTGTCATTCCTTGGGACAATGATGCGGCTACAGCAGTTCGCAATATCTTATCTCCCCGCTTGCACCTGATCACGGACTGCGGGGCGACAGCAACACGGCCACGAGCTACACACGTCACACCCTATCCATGAGGCCGCGACGGCCATCGGTGTAATCACCTATGATTGTTGCTGTTACATATTGGCATTTGGTAGCTGTGCGAATTGTGATACGGTTGCCAATCGGTGCTGAGTAGACATTCCAGATAGCCTTGTTACAGCATCCGTGGTACTTTCTGACTGAACCTGGGGATAGCGACCTGCGGTGAGCGAGACAGAAAGGGCGCCTGATGGGAGAATCAAGGAACTTCAAAGAGCTTGCTCAGAATTCACCGAATCTGGAAACGGTACCAAATCGAGCGAACGCGCAGGTCGAGTCTCAAGCCTCTTAGCCACCGTATGCGGGACCTCACTTCTATTACATGTCTGATGTATCATTCTTGATGGGCATAGCACAATGTTGATGGGACATACTGTGACAAGAACTTGATCCATCTACCGTGCTGCCGCTAGTGCAAGTCTCCCAGAGCCCTGAACAACTATAAACAACCAAAAGACATAGGCAGCATGCATTGTCCTCGTATCTGATGCGCTCATTCATCTTTACGACCTTTGATCCTCTCGCTAGCAACCCTTACAACGTCATGGGAAAGAAATCTTCAGTGGCTGCTAGGCCTGTGTCCTTGACCGGACGTATAGGATTGAATTTCACTACCAACTAGTCTCTGGCCTAGCCTCACTTACTGTATAGTAGAAGCAGGGGCGTCATATATACATTCAAAATGTCTAAGGTTGTCAAAGCTCGTGCACACTGTAAGGGCGACTGAGACGATTACTTGGCTGTGCGTGGAATGAACCATGATCATCAGCCGTCAAATAGCTCGTCGGTAGTTAAGTGGCGGATGCACCTGCACTGTCTGAAGTCTGCCTTGCATAGTAAGGCTCATACGAGGTTGCTTAAGCCTGATTTTTGCTCAATAACATGTACTCACACCGTAGAGTATGGGATTTTCGAATCATCACCGAATTGCTCGTTCAATCCTGTTCCTCCGCACCATGCATATCCTTTCGTGGGCACTGGAGCTTTCCGACGGCTGTCAGAAGTCAGCGCAGTTGTCGATCAGGGATAGATAAGTAGCTTCTGAATCCATTTTAAAACTTGAACTTCCTTAATAAAACGCCCTGGCTCTTGCTTAAACGACAGCTTGTCCCCTTTCCTTCGACCTTCCATCCGCGTCCGCCAGCAGGCATGGCGTCACAGCTATCACAGGGGCTGGAGCTACGATGCACTGCAATACCTCTACTATCATCTTTGGTGTCCGCTGGTACGGTGGTCGGTGCTTCGTTCTATGGAGGGATGGTAACTCTGGGGATCATTGCATTTAATAACTTGGCCATACGGGATTGGCAGTCCACTCACTCAACATTCCGACTGGCTCTTCGCCTATATATTGCAATCATAATACTGGCCGGTACAATGGCAGGAGTCGTCAACTATCTCTGGGAGAATGATATTATCATCTTCGCTGCATAACCCTAATTTAGTGGATATCGATGCCGGTCTGCGAACATCCATATTTGGCCTCACTATCTTTATTGGAGTAATGACTGATGGGGTCCTAGTCAGTGGACTACTTCATACATTAGTATTGTATCGCTGACTAGCCAGCAATGTAGGTATGGCGGTGTTTCAAGGTCCAGAGATCCCTTACGATTGTGAAGTCGAAGGTGCAACAAATATTTTGGATTATCCCCCTTTCTCTGTGGTTGGTAACGTTTAGTGAGTGAGATATGTCCAGGCTCCTCCTTATACAACACTGGCTTATTTCCGTAAAGTAACAGGGACTGTGGCAGTCATAAACTTTACTTATGAGTTGTTCCTACCGGGAACCGCTGAAACCCTGTTTCTCACTATTTCTTTGGGGTCCAATGTGGTATTAAATTTATTTGCAACGGTTTACATTACCACCCAGTTGCTCCTCCACCGACGAATAGCAATCGCATCAGGCTACGAAAGCGCAAAAGAACCTCACCTCCGCATTGTAGAGATCATGTTGGAGTCGGCGGCCATCAATATACCAATTACAGGGGTAGCTGTTGTCGGAATGGTATCGGGAAGTTGTTTGTCGACAATTGCAATGCAAATTGCAGTTCCGTGTCAGGTCCGTACCTTTTCCTGCTCTTTATTGGCCTCTGCGTGACTAGCTCGTCTTCCAGTCACTCGCCTCTGTCCTCATCATATACCAGGTGGCCAACGGGAGGGCAGTTGACGAGAAGGGAAGAAATAGCTCACCCAAGGGTGCTGTGGATATGGGGGTATAACATTGTTCATCTTTTACATGTATCATAGTGCATATTTGGAGACCGGACACCATAAATGCGACTTGGGACAGATGTAATAATAACTGTCATATACCAGCGATATTTTGACCTAATAAGATGTATAATACCTGTTATCTCACCAATTTGATGTAGTCAAATTTATATGCAAGTCGCTCAGAGTGCTAATTACGAATGTTTAGGGGATTGTAGTTGTAGGATGTCTGTCGGCGCACCAGATCCTCATGTGTCCTACAGCCGATAAGCTACTTCGCAAGCTACCAGACCCGATGCTCAACCAATCAATCAACTACGGCATCCTTCGACATAAGAAATTACTACCAACGACAGCGTGAGAATGCATGGGTGAGTGTTGTTCTTTGTGATTTCGTAGTCACCGGTTATTCACAGTGAGGGGGGCAGGCGACACAGCCATGCCAATCAAGAAAAGTAGCGCTTGGATGGTCAAAGTTCATATAGAAAATCAACAAGGATTTGACACAAATGCTTTTCTTAAACTTTCACAGCGCTGGCAGATAGAGGCTCAGTTGGCTGATCAGGGCCATGAGATTACCGTCGGAGACAACGGAACATGCACCAAGAAAGGCCGCATTGAGGCTTAAGAACTGTTCTTCTTACCCTGCGCCAGATTTTTCTTCAGCACACTTACACGTGTGTACGATTACCTGGTAGCTCTGAAGGGATAGTATTAGCACGGCTGGTGCTACTCTACGGTAGCCTCTAGTTATTTTGCCGAATGCCACCTAAATATGGACTCCCAAACGCAAACACCCTTTCTCTTCCACTGGAATAGATTCTCGCGATGCGCGGACTGCGATGTGAGCCATTCATTTTTCGACCCACTTTCTGCTCTCTTGACGAACAGCTTCAGGGTTCTGCTCAAGAGCTGCTGATAACTGATCTACTCAACTAAATATGTTCAGGTACCTCCCATCAGCATGTAGATCTTTGTTCTCCACGATAGAGTGCCACACACTTATATACCGTGACCTGACACTACTTTATTTGATGGACAGCGTCATGACTGTTGAGCTCATCCAATCTTGGCACTTCTCGGAACTTTTTCGCTAAGTATTTGCCGATGATGGAAATAAACTGCAATAAGCGTGCCACCATGAAAGGCAGATCTGATTAAGGTTTAGTTACCGGTAATCTGTTGGTACCCTATGTTAAAACCTGTACCTTTCAAGGCCCTACAGCATTTTGCTGACAGACCGTTGCCACCAAGTTGTGGAGATGACTATTTCACAAGAATAGGTGCAGGGTAAACGTTAGAACACTGGTGATGCATGTATTAAGACTGCTGGGATCTAGGTTCCAGGAACAATCCAACTACAGAATAAATATGCCAGGGCCATGTGTGCCTACAACAGAAAGAGAGGATATGAACTAAGGGGATAATTGGAGCCAGACGTCGAGCTGAACACTCGTATTTCGACTTTGAGTTGTTTTCCGCCAACTTACTGATGCTAGTTCAACTATTACGGAATATTTTCCGACGATTACTTTATTGGTGCCGAAAGTTTAGACCTACCTCCTCGGGTCCTGCAGCAGCACGATTGGAACTTCCAGCCACGATTAACCTGCGAATATTTGTTGCGGGCTTATCCAAGCCATCACGTAATACAAATCAGGTCCACAGAAGGAACCGTGGGGATGCGCTGAATAATCATGACGCATCCCGGACCCTTGCAGGAATCCCACTGACCAAAATGGATAGTGTTTCTCAGAAAAGCGCGATATATACGTCCCTTCTGCTTTCTTCTATCATAACCATCCTGTTCCCCCCATACTCTCGCAGCTCTACCCATGACTGACCGAAAGACGACCATGCCCTATGGTGAACCGTATTTCATATCCCCAATGGGCTATCTCCCACTGATATAAGAAAGTCCGCCTGGGCAACTCTGGCCTCAAGGTGTCCAAGATCATTCTAGGCTGTATGTCATACGGAACGCCCGAATGGCAAGGCTGGGTTCTTCCAGAAGAGGAATCCATCCAACATATCAAGGCCGCGTGTGTGACGCCTAACCTCCCCCTTTAGGACTGACTGACCATCGGCTAGATACGAAGCGGGCATCAACGCTTTCGACACAGCCAATGTATCTGTTATCTTGAGCTGATGGTCACATTCTGATTGTTATATCTACCCCAGGGGTATTCGAATGGACTCTCTGAAATCGTTCTTGGCAAGGCCATCAAGCAACTGAAGCTACCGCGTGATGAGATCGTCGTCCTCACTAAAGTGTTTTTCGCTGTTGGTCACACTTATTCGACCAACTCGTTTGCCATTCCGAATCTCGATCAAGGCGGTTACGTGAATCAACATGGATTGAGCAGGAAACATATATTTGACTCGCTTAAAAAGAGCTTGGAAAGGCTGCAACTGGATTATGTTGACGTCCTCCAATGTATGATAGTGTACGTTTGGCACTGGTTTGACCCTTACACCATCGTTGGCAGGTCATCGTTTCGACCCTGAAACCCCTATCGAGGAAACGGTATGCTCTATGTTCATCAGTACCATCCTCTTGGGCTAATTTACGAAAGATGCAAGCTTTGCACGACGTTGTTCAGGCTGGTTACGTCCGTTACATTGGCATGTCTTCGTGTTATGCTTGGCAATGTAGGTCCCAATCCGTTTCCTTCGATGCAAGGCCACAAGACTGATTTATGGCACTTGGTAGTCGCCGCAATGCAAAGTAAGCTATAGTGAACGAGTCTAATATTGGTACACACCACTCATTGAGACGTTGAGACTATGCCATCAATAACAAACTAACGCCATTCATTTCCATGCAAAATCACTACAATTTGATCTATCGGGAAGAGGAACGGGAGATGCTTCCGACGCTCAGGGTAAATTAGCCCTCTAATATTGGGGATCGATTGTTTAACTCAACTTTTAACACTAGCACTTCGGGGTTGGCATCGTTCCTTGGTCGCCCATTGCCCGCGGATTGCTCTGCAGGCCCCTCTCTGAATCCACCACTCGTAAAGAGACCGATATGTTCCAAAAGGGTTACACTGTCGACTCTGCTGCTACTCAGGAAATTATCAAGCGGTAAGCGTTAAAATCACTACTTCTAGCCTAACCAGACATTAATAAGGTTGTATAGAGTTGAGAAAATGGCCAAAGAAAAAGGGGTTAGCATGGCCCAACTCGCATTAGCTTGGGTTATGAGCCAGCCTGGTCAGTACAGCTATGACACGAGGGATTTTTGATATCCAACAATCGATCTAGGGGTCACCGCGCCTATTGTAGGAACGACATCTTTAGCCAACTTGCATGACCTTCTCGGTACGTTTTTGCAGCTGGGTAAATTTTGGTCACTGATCTAAAAACAGGCGCGCTGAATATAAAACTGGCGCCGGAGGAACTTAAGCAGCTGGAAGAACCTTACCAGGCCCAAGGCGTAATGGGTCACAGGTAAATTGAATTAAGATGTAAATATAAATAATATATGCACAGACTATCCGTCAGTCCATCCTTTCTGCTTACTATGGGTTGTATCGTGCTTCTTTGTCTGTTATAGCGAATTTTGTGTATAAAGCCTATGAGAATCTGATCCGAGCGACGACGGGAGGAATCATGGGACTTGTATTATAATAATCCTTGGTGGTGACCGACGATGTGTTTTATTTTCATTGGTAAGTCCTCCCAAGGTCACCTCCGGTATCAAACACCTAAGTGTATAAGTCCGAGTCAGCTTATGTTACATTCGTGACTTCAAGTGTGCCGTTTAGACCATGTATCATTCATCGTAGTCACTAGGCGCTAAGTACTACGGTTGGGCCTGTGAAGCACACCTATGCAACCAGACCCTTAATGATAGCTTCGGTAGGAGCCTCCACCCTTGTGGTGATGGGGGGACGCACTAGAATAACAGCAAGCAGGGACGCTTGTTAGTGTCCCAATATATAAGTGAACGTGTTTCTCAAGGCAATGATTCGCGAATCCTACATCTGTGGTTCGCTACACAAATGTTTATTATGGAGAAGTGGTCGATGTGGGACGTTATTAATCGAATGGGATTGAGGAGGCGTGGTGAATATGCTAGAATAGCTCTCGGGCTGATAATCCCCACTTCTATACTTATAATTAATGCATCTTCGATCTAGCTGAAACCCTACTGGACAGGGACGTAATGGTCTGTGGTGCCCATATTGATCCAGAAGACACTGAATATTACCCGTTGAGCCATCCTTATTACTCAGTCGGAGCAAACTTGTTCTCATGCGGCGAGTGATATTGTACTGGGGGCATCACTCACTGGAACATACAGTTCGTTTTCGGGTGCTCCTAGGAAAGACCCAACTTGCGCATCAAACACCAACAGACACCAATGCGCGGCCGGCGAATGCTTTGATTAAAGGGTTTAATTGATGGCAGTCCATCTATTACTGCTCTCTAGTGAAAGAATACCACGGGTAGCCAGTTCAGGCGGAAGCGCTGGTTCAGACTAGAAGCCTTAGTAGTACTTCCCCATGCAAAATGATCGGTAGATCTCGCAGCGGTAATTTTACATTTCGGGATAGGACTGTATGATACATGAAGCAGCTCGTAGTAATTGTTGAGATACAACGCGTGTGGCACAGTGGTACGTTTAAACATGGCAGGAGCCGTGAGGGAGGCAGCTGGGAATGTTTGGTCACTTTGGATGTTTGACCTAATCCAAGTAAAATACATACTAATCGTTAACGTGGGTCTTGCCACAGCAAACATAACCCCTAGGGCCTGTTGGAGTAGTCAAGGCTTAGCTAACAGAAGTGAATGAGAGAGGCATACACTAGGGGAGGGTGAGCGACCAAGGAAACCTGGAGGGTAATGATGTGAACTCACGGATCTGTCGGGTCCGCAGCGACGTCCCTTGAAATTGGAACTAGTGAGTTTGCAAAAGGTGGTTACAGGGCGTAGAAGAGCCATACCCCATGGCCATCTTGTTGGTCATCTGATCGTGAATTAGCGGAAAATCGTGATGTTACTTGATGGGGACGGCTCACCTGCGAGTTGAGTGGCAGAGACGGACAAGATGGTGGCAAGAAGAACAAGAGCAGTAGTAGTGAAGCGCATGGTAGGTATTGGAGATTTCTGTTGGGAATAGGCAAGCTCAAGGGACTTCTTATACACTTGAACACGAGTTTTGCGTGGAGCTTTTTCGTAACTTCTGGTGTAATACTACGTACATGGGCGGAAGACCTTTGGTACTGCTGCTAATAATTTAGGGGGAAGCGAGAAAGGCTAGGAAATAGTGCGGCGCAAACTATGTCGGCGCCTTCAATTGGAAGGTTCCGTTACCTGGTCTGAAACTTGACACAAGATATGGGCGGGGGGCACGGGTTCGGCTGAAGATGGAAGATGTAGCCTAAGAGACTCGAACCCGGGGTCTGCGGATGCTTGATGTGCGTACTGCTCGGGGCTGTCTTGGAATAGGGCCGGCAGGACGGAATTAAGTAAGCACCGGAACACAATGAGCCAAGTGGTTAAAGAGGCGAGATGGAGGGTGGACGATAACCAACGCATCATCCTTATCGTCGATCATCTACCTCCCCAACATCCACCATGGCTGACAAGGCTGCACGCCGCGAGCGCTTTGAGAAAGTCTACGCAGCTGTTGCAGATGAACTTATCGATCAGCTCAAGAAGGAAAACATTCCTCAGCCAGCCCTTGACTGGTACCGCAGGGTAAGTTACGTACCTAATATGCAGCTTTGTGCGCGCGCTTATGAGGCCAGAATCTCAACTACAATGTCCCTGGTGGCAAGCTTAATCGTGGCATGTCCGTAATCGACACTACCGAGATCATCAAACGCCGTCCCTTGTCGGAGGAGGAATATTTCAAGGCTGCTGTCCTTGGTTGGTGTATTGAGCTGGTGAGCCGTTCTGTTGTTTTTTTTTTCTTCCCTTGAGGGTGTGGGTTAATGCTACGTCAGCTACAAGCGTTTTTCCTTGTATCGGACGACATGATGGATGCATCCATCACTCGTCGAGGACAGCCTTGCTGGTACCGTGTTCCCGACGTCGGAATGCTCGCAATTAACGACAGCTTCATGCTCGAGGCGGCCATATATCGCCTTCTAAAAACTTACTTCAAGAACGAGCCCTGCTACGTTGACCTCCTCGAGCTCTTCATTGAGACGACATACCAGACTGAGATTGGTCAACTCATCGATCTCATCACAGCACCCGAGCATGTTAATCTCTCCAAGTTCTCCCTCGAACAGTGCGTATCATAGACTGCCTACCATTTACTTTGTTTGACTGTTGCGCAGACACCATCTAATCGTCGTCTACAAAACTGCATACTATTCCTTCTACCTCCCCGTTGCCTGTGCCATGTACCTGTGCGGGATCTCCCATACCCCGATACCCTCCTCCAACCCCGATGAACCGCACAAAGACCCATATGAGATCTCGAAATCTATCCTCCTTTTACTTGGCGAGTATTTCCAGGTCCAGGACGACTTTCTTGATTTCAGCGGAACACCCGAGCAAATCGGCAAAATCGGCACCGACATCATCGATAATAAGTGTTCATGGTGCATTAACACAGCTCTTCTTCATGCCACTCCCGCACAAAAACAGATCCTCAACGATCACTATGGGAAAAAGCCGAGTGGAGGCGAGAGCGAACTCAAGGTCAAGGCCGTGTTTGAAGAGATCGGCGTCAGAGACAAGTATGCGAAATATGAGGAAGAGGTGGTGGCTTTGATCCGGACAAAGGTCGGCAAAGTACCCGAATCAGACGCGGAGAATACGTTGAGGAAAGAGGTGTTTGAGAGTTTTCTTGCGAAGATTTACAAAAGGAGCAAGTAAGATATACCATGCATTTCCGGTCTTGTGTTAAGTAGATAACATGCTCGGAACTGGAGGATCGAATAGACATGGATGGGGTTGATACCTGCATCAGAGATCGTCGGTCAGCCGATCAGTGTTGTAGTAAGCGGAGCAATCCATAGCTTGTCCTAACTTGAGGCTGAGCAAATCCCGAAGCTCCTCTTATTTGATGACCTGTTGGAGTTGTACCACGCCGGCGCCTATCGTATTCCTTGATCGTCAAAACCTATCAATCACAACTATTCGAAATCCCCACACGGATCGGCTGGATTTCTACATGATGCGGTGTTTGAGATTGCCGGTCAATATCTTTGGTGGGAGCCTAGTCCTCATTCTGTTCTGCCACCCGACTGCATCGGCCGAGTCATGGACAATAACTAGGGTGTTATTCGAGGGAGCAACGACACTGGTGGGTTGCCCGAGTGCATCGGGACTATCGTGCGGCACGGCGTGTTACATTCCGACGGGATGCTTTGGCTGTTGACCGAGAGCATGGGACACATCCCTTCCTTCGCACATCCCTTGTCAATGAACCTGGACGCCGGAGAAGGCATATGGGCTCACCACCTTACTGGTGGCCGCTCTTTTTTTCCGGGTGGTAGCCGTACAGCATTAGTCTATCTCTTGACATCGCGGGTAATATGCACGCCGCCATCATAGCGTAGGGGGACCCTCTGCCTCCGCCTACGACATCAAGTCAGCCCTTCCCTACTTCCCCAACCAAAGCCTTTTCAGAACTCGAGATCATCTTCGTTTGGCAGGTATGTATAGTGCCTGGCGAGGGGTTCGAGAATCCGAGGCCAGCATTCAGGATCATAGGGATTTCTCGCGGTTCCGTGGCATGGGTTTAGCAGCAGAATCAGAATGAGGGGATCTCACCAAGTAAACGTAGGTTCGACGATTGAGCGTCGTTGGGACGTAGGCTGACGGTAGGTGGGTGTGTCCCTGTCTGCCCCTGGGTCCAAGCCAACAATTGGAAATACAAGATATTTTCTCGGATGTGCTGTGCATTATATATCATATATCGATGAGAAGTGATGCACTGTGATAAGTAATGGGTGGTCGTTATCGTCCGCTCGGCGACCTGATGCCATAACCCCTGGCTGATGGAATTCAAACTCCAATAATCGTGTACTGTCATGTGACCGCGTGGGTGTGTTTGTTGATGGCCAATGAAATTGTCTTGCAATGGGCCTCTTCCACGGCCTCAGATACGCGCTCGCCTCGTCGCTGCCGCCACAGAGGCAGGAGCAGCTCGAGTATGCCCTCAGCAAGAATGGTGCCGTCAAGGCCGACTCTATCGCCAACGCATCCCATCTCATCTCAAACTCCAATTTCTTCGAAGGCTCTACCACCCTTTCGCACAACACCGTCGTTGTCTCTGTCGGTTCCACTTCTGCCACAGTGTTTTTGCGCGTCTGCCCACTGAAATAATCTCATTCAGGACTCTTGGGTAGATCGTTCGCTCGTCCTCGGCAAGATCCAACCGTATGGTGCCGTATCTCTGCCCTCGTAAGCTCACTCATCTCATTATCTCTCAGGCCGCAATACCACTCCGTCGATCCGGCAATGCTCTTCTCGGGCTGCGTAGCCTGTGCAGCTGAAGTATAGCACCTTCTCCTCCATCCCCCACACAACTTAACAGGAACCCTAGCTCCCAACACACGACCTCGAAGTGCTCTCTGCAGGCATCACCGCCCTCGGCGGACAATGGCGCACCGGCCTCACCAACGACGTCACCCACCTTTTCGCCATCTCACCCAACTCCCACAAGTACGCCACCGCCCTTGCACACCGCGAATCCACCGGCATCCGCATTCTCCTCCCCCATTGGTTCGATGACTCGGTCCGACTCGGTCTCAGGAATCTCACCCTTGACCCTTACCTCTGGCCAGACCCGCCCCTCCTCAAGCAGATCACGGGTACCGGGCAGAACGGCTCGGCCAAGGAGGATAAGAAGGCGGGAGAAGAGGATGGTGTCAAGAAGGCCATGATGACGACTGCGAATATGTTCACCGCGTCGCCTAGCACCAAGGTCCCTATTCCCCGGGACGCAGATCTCATGCCCGTCAAGCGGGGTGCCTGGAGCGGCAAGAAGATTCTGCTCAGCTGGACGTTGAGTCTCTATGGCACGAGGAGGGAGGCAGTTGAAGTCGGTATTCGGAGGGCCGGTGGGGAGGTGTTGAGGTATCCCGGCGACAACGATGAAGATTTGACTGAGGAGAGAGAGAAGCGACGGGATCGAAAAGAGGCTAGGGCGGTCCCGGAATGCGACATCTTGGTCACTCGGTGGAGGAACGGGAAGGCCTATGCAACGGTACGTTTTCTCCTGGCGCGTTCTTTTGTTATTTCACAACTGAGAAGACTTGGAATAGGCTTTTAGGGGCGGAAAGACAATCGGAACCCTCGCGTGGATGTACCATGTACAGTCAACTGGGCTCATGCCACGACCCGTCGATCAGTTGTTACATTATCCTGTACCCCGGAATTCAATCGAAGGCTTTAGTGCTCATGTTCGTGTTTCTCGTTCTCAGCTTATTACACCCATAACTCATTCTTGCATAGGAGGTTACAGTCACAAATTACACAGGCGAGGCGCGTGAATACATCAAGCGTATGATCACAGCCATGGGCGCGACCTTCACTCCAAGCATGTCAGGCCGCAATACCGTTCTCATCGCTGCATAGTAAGCATGTATTACCTCCTCTCCGAAATCGTGTACTTGACACTTGTCGACCTCCCCACAGCCTCAGTGGCGTCAAAGCTGACAAAGCTCGCGCGTGGTCTATCCCAATCGTCAACCACACCTGGCTCGAAGATTGCTTTATCCAATGGCGTAATCTGACGGTCGGCCTCGAAAAATACATTGTCTTTCCGCCTGGTGTGGATTTCAGCAAGTTGCTCGGGGAGAGGGGCGTTGGCGTGCGCGGGGTTGAGTTGTGTGATGAAGAGGAGGGCAAAGAGGGGAGTGATAGCGAGGCCTCAGACGGGGGTGATCAACCGTTGACCGGGGTGATCGAGGAGGAAAGGGACACAACAAGGGAGGCAGACGCTGGCGAGGTACCACTTCTCGGCGCAGGTGGTGGCGATGAGTTGGATGTGCTTGGTGTGCCGGACACGGATACCAATGTTCACCGCGACCTTGATGGTGTAGGAATAGAAAAGGGGGGGTTAGGAAGACAGATATCGGAGTCGGTGTCGCCCGCTAAACGAAGGCCCACGCAATCGTTGTCTCCTTCAAAACGATCAAACCATGCTACGCCGAGTAAACCAAAACACGATACACCAACAAAGCGGCGGCGGATCATTGCGCAGGACGAGGATTCCTTGGTTGGGCCTGAGAGTAAGGGCGAGGCGCCGAGTACCGGGAGGAAGAGGAAGAGGCCGTCATCTGCTGTGATGGACGTTGATGATGACCAGGGCGTGGTGGGCAATGGTGATAGGAAGGAGAATAAGCAGACCGAGGAGAAAGAAATCACTTCTGGGGTTAAAAAGACAGGGGGAGCAGTACGAGGTGGTTTATTGAAGACGACGCGAGGGGACGCGAGGACAAGAGTCAGGGCGAAGAGCGCCACGTCGAAGACGCGAATGGTATTTTCAAGTAGTGAGGACGAGGTGGAGGCGAGTGTGGTGGCAAAGGCGAAAAAGGTTAAAAGAGTTCGTATGGGTGGTGGGGTGAAGACGAGCAGAGGATCTGGGAACGCATCATCTGACGAGGAGAGGCCGGCGGAGAAGAACGTTAATGATGAATCGACTGGGAAACGAGTAAGCCCTCGATCGTTGCGGGCTCCGTTGCGAACGGTTGCTACACCATCAGCTCATTCAACGCCCAAGTACAAAGTCTCTGTTGTAGTGGATCCGCCATCGGCCCTACTAAAGAACTCTGCTTTACGCAAGCGCAAACATGTCTCTTCGGATACCGAATCAACACTCTCCCCGGAGTCCGAGTCCGAGTCGGACCGTCCAGACCCTCGACCCTCACCTCTGCGACTGGTTCGAAAAGGCGAGAGTATTCGCATCGAAGCAGGTGAAAAGGGTCTTGCTCGCACCCATCTTCACTCGAAACCGATCCAATCACCTGTTAAATCGTCGCCGCCGAAACCCAATCAACGACGTGGCAAACCCGCCCCTTCGCCCACATCATCATCACCACTCTCGGTTAGCCACCCACCAGCCACGGATGCTCGCACCGCCACTCATGGGAAGAGAGGGGCGGCAGCGAAAGCGGAGATCAAGTTGAAAGAGATGATGCCTGACGCGACCAAGTTTGAGGCGGAGATGAAGAAGGTCAGGAGGTCTGGTGGAACGAATTTGAGGGGGATTGGAGATTGGGAGGTGGATGAGCAGGTGGAATCGACTTCCCAGGTGACGAAGAAGAAGCGTTTGGATGTTGCAGGAGAAGGGAAGGGGAGAGAAAGAAAGAAGAGACAGCTAGCGACTGTAAAAGGAAAGGAGAAAGAGGAGGATAGTGATGAGGACGGTACAGATAATGCGCCTGTAAGCAAGAGTGAGAAGAAAGGAGGTGGGCAGACCGTGGCCGGGAAAGCCAAGCAGCCTAATAAGAGTCTTCCTCCCTCGTATGTCTTATTTTCATCGTCTTCGGCTTAAACTCATACCCTTTCCCCAAAAAACAAAGGAAGGTGTACTTGATGACGACCCAAGCAGATTTGCCCGACCTGGTGATAAAGGCAAGTTCTTAGGTTACAACTCCCCCCTTCCTTCGCGCTTGTTAACAAGTAACTAGGCTTTGGAGAAACTTGGTGTTTCCATGACAATGAAGCCTTCAGCAATGCACCCATCTAATAGCGCCCCATCTCGTACGAACGGAAAAGTTTCTATGCGCACTCTCGGCTGCTCCACTTATCCTCGACGTGGGCTGGGCGACCAAGTCGGCGGCAGCGAAACAGTTGTTGCGTAAGAACTTTTTCTTTTTCGCTCGTCTTACATTGACGTTGTGTTCCTAGCCGTGGACGAGTTTTTGCTCCATGATAAGCTTGCTGAGGCCAAATACGGTTTCACGTTGAGTGAGGCATTGGCTAGAGCAGAGAAACTCAAGGGCAAATTGCTTGCTCAGAAGACTTTCTACGTTACCCCCAAGACACCAGTAGGACTTTAAGCTCTTGAGGACCGTGGCAAGCGCACACGGTGGTCAGGTAGTGTCCACATTTACCCTGTTCGTCAGCTTTTATCTTACTGTAGGTTGGCAGCTCGTACAACAGCCGGCCACTGTTCGTATTATTACTGGTAACCCCAATCGTTATGTCATTTCCTGCCCAGCCGATATATCAATATGGCGACCGCTGGCTGCGCAGGGGATCCCTATCTATACACACGAGCTCCTCCTAACTGGGGTGTTGAAACAGGAACTAGAGTGGGACTAATCCGGCATTTAAAGTATCACAATGACGGTTCTGCTACATTATTAACTACCTACATATTTCCTGTTTTGATGGTTTTCAATATCTATGTTAATCATATCGTTTGCGATGCGCTATCATATTCTACAGGGGACGACACCTATAGGAGATCTTTACCACTTATCAATATGACGATCTAGCTCACGCAGTGTAGTGACCTCCGTGGTGGACCGCTGGAGTTCACAATTTTCGTAGCCAGATCAAAATTGTTCATCCTGGGCAGGCGAGAACAAAAACACGGTTTATCTTCTGTAGCTGTAGACCTGTTGTATGTGCTAGTATTCACCGATCACCTCTTAAGTAGTAGCCAAGAATATGGATATGGTCTTTTTCATCGTAGGTCCTCCCATGACCACCTCCAATATAGGGGTATCCCAAACATACCCTGAGTCATTGCGTTCTACATTCGCGACATTAAGGCTTCCATAAGGACCATTGGCATCATTGCCCGCTATAGCGTTAAGCACAATGTTTGAGTCTGTGAAGGTGAGGTGGGTGAGGCAACAATTAAGTACCCTCTCGCTCCGAGATCGCAGATCTGACTCTTACCTTTGCTGATGGCATACCTGCCTGTGCGAACAAAGAGCTTCATGGAAAATGTTGGAGCACCATTATACCATACTTGGTCCTTCGTATTTCTACACGTTGCCAGGCTCACCTGCGCCCGTTTCCGCTTGTGCGTTCCGGGAATGAGACCAGTTATATATAGACTGCGACTTATGCTGCATACCTTCGTGTTCTAGACACGAGTTAGCGGACTCCATTTTCCAGCTATTTGCAAGACGCGTCCAGTGCTGAGATGTTCGATTATTGCATGGCTGCCTGTACTCAATGAATTCATGATCAATTTAATGGGAATGATGGCTTGAGGTTGAATGTACGCACAGAAGAGGCTTGGGCGCAGCAGGTGGGGGTTTATAGTATAAGACGTCTATGCACAAGTTTGGACGGTTGGACAGGCGGATGTTGTATATTATCCCGATAAGGTCTTTATTAGCCGAGCGAGGAACACTGGATAGAGTAAGAATGGGCTGATTGTATGTAGAGTTGTTCTTAGGGGTCGGAGAATCATGATATCTTGATTCAAGAACGAGAGAATGGGAGAGCATACTACCTGCATCAAGGAACGAAAGGAAATAGAGTCACTGACTGGTGGTCCACATCTCTGAATTGAATGAGTGTAGAGGAAAAGAGCGTAACAGTGAGGGTGTTTGCAATTGAGCAAAAGTATTTTAAATGGATTTTGGTTTATTGTGCTCCAAATTTTGATCCATCAAAGTCCCCGCCGCCAAGGACCCACAATCAATACCAATAGCACCGCGGCACGACGAGCTCTATTTGTGCGTTGCTACGGATTTGTGAAATCAAGTCCGGTGACTTCTTGAAGTCGTTGGCTTGCAATCTATCATTGGAGGGATTCCTCAACACCCTCAACCCCCTACAGATTACAGGTATGTGATCTCTCTCTATCCCAATTATCTCTCTCTACTTATTCCTTGTCAACTAACTAGTGGACTCTTGGGTAGACCGCTCCTTTGTACTCGCCAAGACCCAACCATATCTAGCCTCTTCGGCATACTCGTACCCGTCATCTTCTGAGCCACAACGCCACTCCGTTTACCTAGTCATGCTCTTCTCGGGTTGCGTAATATGCGTTGCTGAGGTATGTACTTTTGTCGCCAGCCTCGCTATCTCTATGTAACCTGACGGTAACTCCGGCACCAAACAAATGACCTCGAAATGCTCTTCGTAGGTATCACCGTCCTCGGCGGACAATGGCGCACCGGCCTCACCAACGACGTCATCCACCTCTGACAGAAGGAGCGATGTAAGGATTGTAGTTGAGAAAACCACAGAGTCTCATAAAGAACCTCACCCTCTATACGTTGTTTTCACTCACTTAAGCTCATGTATGTCTATCCCAACCTAATGATGACGTAGGCAGAACTGGCATCTTATGTATGAATGCGAATTTTGTATTACAGAGAAAGAAGGACGGTGCGTCTTCTGTCTCTAAAAATTATAATCATATCCGAGCTCAGGCTCATTGTTGCATGTACTAGTATATATGTCTTAAGTAGCAGTCGATGATGCGTTTGCTGGCGCATCCCAAGGCAGCAGGTACCATACGACTTGCCAAGTGCATGAGGTGTCACCCTTTTCCGCAGCCGCAGCTTCAATCTTGCCGTAAGAGGATGACGCATCAGTAGTGTTTTGGGTTGCATTAAACCTGGCGTGAAGCTTAATATTTGAACCTGGGAAGGGAAGGCAATCAATGAGAGGCAGTCTTATGCAACTAGATTTGACCCCTACCCTTTCTGATGGTATACTCAGCCTTGCGTCTAGTGACTCCTGTACCAGTCTTAGGGGAACCACTATACCACACTTGCAGCGGCGTATTTGTACACGGTGCAAGACTCACAGAGCCCGCTTTGCCTTCTGGGAATGAGACCATTTATTTGGACTCTGGCTTATGTTGCGTACCTTGGTGTTGTAGACAATGTTTAGTCGACTCCGATTGCCAGCTATTGTCTTGACGTATCCATCGCTGGGACGGTTGACCATTGCACGCCTGCCTGTAGTCGATGAGTTTGAGCTCAATCACCGTGGGCTACGGCTTGAGTTGAAATGTACGCACGCAACAGGGTTAGTTTGATTGTCGACACCAAGGCAATAGGATGGATTTTGGAGCGAACGGATCTTGTATATGACCCCATTCTGGCTGTAATTAGCTACGGGATGAACGTTGGATGAGGTGGGAACAGGTTGATTGGGTGTAGTCATGGGTGTAGTCGTGGGGACAGTGCCAGATGAAGTAGGAATAGGTTGACTGGGAGTAGTCGTGGGGACGATGCTGGATGAAGCGGGAGCTAGCTGGTTTGAGCTATAGAACATATCTCGCTTTTCAACAACGAGAGAATAGGATAGCGTGCTGCCTGCAGCGAGGAATGAAAGGAGATAAGCCCACTGCCTGGTGGTCCGCATTTTGGAGTTGAATGAGTGAAGCGAGAAGGGATTCAATAATGAAAGTGTTTGTAGCTGAGCATATGTAGTTTAAATGGTTTGTTCGATTTATTGTGTTCCAAATTTTGATCCATCAGGTTTCACCTGTCGCCACACCCATCAAGGACCCACAGTTAATACAAATAGCGCCGCGGCACGATGCGTGTGATCTATTTCAACGTTACTTCAGCTTTTTGAAATCAAGTCCTGCCCCCTGAGTAGAGGACTGATCAATTAGCGGGCGCCCGCTTGTGACAAAATAAAGTCTATTCACTGCGACGTATCTACTCTGGTGTATCGAATTCTCGACGGAGGAGATGTGAAAAGGGAATGCAATATTTTTTTGTGAATACAGCTTCACTCACGCCTGACTCTGGTGACATAGGAAAATCACCCCCAATGTTATTCCGTGCGTTTGGTATATATGTGGTAGCTACTGCGTAATAAACATTACCTGCCGAAATCACCTAGTCCACAGTTACCCCGCCTTCATAATTAGCTTGCTTGGAGCGGCAGCTGTAAAAAATGCAGAGTGGAGATGACAAACATGGCGCAAATGGCGTGACAAAAACACAACTTTCGTTTCTCCGTTTTTGTGTACCGATTGGGTGCGGGTCTGATTTCAAGCACACACGAATGCGCCGAGGGGTCTCATGGTTTTGACTAGACTCAATTGAGTGCTAACAGCTGTGCCCCAGAACATATTCACCTTCTAGAAACACCTACGCTGGTGGTCTCACCAGCATCACCAGTCACGCGCGGCTGATGGTGAAGAGCTGAATATCTATTGTCGAACAAGCCAAGGTGCCACAATCAGATAGTGAAACATGGTTCCAAACCGACCAATTGTCTCTAATTGTCCTCAAATATAAACATAGCAGAAACAGACTGGAGATCACTAGTTATCGCTGATCGCTTGGCAACCCTATCTGCATAGTGGAAAAGCGCAATTATGCATAACTACAAGGGGAGGATACGCTAGGATGCGTCGCTATGGATATGAAAATATTCTATTTGAATCAATTAAAGAAATGTACCCAACACACCCTAGGACGTCGCCGTTTACGTGAATCTTTACTATTCTATGTACAGTAAGTGTGGGGTACTCTCCGTCCACCTCATTTCAGTAGTGGGGGATGCGTGGTGTTTTTCTCAGTCCAGGCTGTAACCTCCAAACCCATATGCAAAAAAGCCTTATAATGGAAGATGAATGTTGCGTGACGATTGGCGTTAAATTATAGTGCTATCCTTTCATTGCCGTGGAAGCCTTGGTGGCCTGTTGTACTGGAGTTGGGGATTTGGAGGCAGCTGCCACAGGGCAAGTAGTATGGCCATCGGTTTAAGGCTAGAGGAGGAGACTTTATGTCTGTGCTAGTTTCCCAACCCACAAAGTAGACGATCCCCTTGAGTGGGGGACCTTCTCAGCCGCACAAAAGGCGATTATATATGTATTGTTCGTCAAACTCGTCCATGTGTGTACCTGACTGCCTTTCTGTGCTGCCTCGCTGCCTGACTCTGGCTCATGCAACACCCACCGAGGGCACACAAGCAACTACCCCCCTCCCCCGGCCAGAACTCCTCCACAAGTTCAATAAACACTGCGGTACCAATGGGACTCAGGACCTCCGCGTCGCAC
The DNA here is from genome assembly GCA_004296355.1 of Lepiota venenata. NCBI lineage: Eukaryota > Fungi > Basidiomycota > Agaricomycetes > Agaricales > Agaricaceae > Lepiota > Lepiota venenata. The sequence continues at coordinate 798,419 of RCFS01000021.1, forward strand.
ACAGGACCCCTGCTGTTCTTTGGAGTGGGTTTATTCCTTGCTCTTTTTTTCAAAGTAATCAATAATACTGACCGCCTATTGATCTTTAGTCTTTGTGGGACGCAACATCGCTGGCGCATTTTTCACTCTCCTTCTTCCCGAAGTCCGTGGGCGCGACCCAGACCAGATCTTGGCGGAAGAGATTAAGGAGTGGCGGGCACATGAGAGAACTCTAAGGGGTTAGGGGGGGCGCGAACGCGAGCGAAGCGAGCGTGAGCGACCGGGGGCGAGGGGGTACAACGGGGTTGTGGGGGAACCACAACACCTACCCGTTTCGCCTTATCTATGGCTCATCAGGTACCCTTTACGTAAACTATGCAGTACCTATCGACCTATAGTATAAAGTCTAATTATACTATAATTTGACGGCGTGTAATCCATCAAAAACCATGGAACGGCTTAATAATTAAGCTTTTAAAAGCTCTAACTTTAAATATTGGCTAACATAAGCGCGCGCCAAATGCTTGGGCGCTTAGAAACTTAATTTATTAGTTTCGACTTATCTAATTAAGCGCTGACAAGGCGCTTGATTAGTAATCAAACCTACCTGGAATAGACGCTCACCCGGGCCGGGATAGAGCCCACTTGTGGGAATATCCAAAATTAACAGTCACCGAGATCACCGAGAATACTCACGGGCACGTGACGCACACGTGCGACGGTACTCACTAACGTGACTTCCATCGATCATAGGCTTGCTTAGTCAGCAAGAACTAATAATCTTACCGGAATACCACGGTGCGTGGTATGGGCGTCTAATACGCCACAGGCGCGCATACCACGGTAAAGCGCCCACTAGACGCCCATACCACGGTCACTGCAGTGCCGTCATCGGCGCTATACCACGGTGGGCGCTATACCACGGGTCCCATTTGTTCTCGCGACGAGAACAAATGGCACCCATGGGCGCCTATATTACCACCACCATCCATTGTGTTTCTCGCTTGCGCGAGAAACACAATGGATGGACATAACCATGGTCATTTGTTCTCGTTCGAGAACAAGTCCACTTCACCTCACTTCAGGTCATCCTCTAGTCGTATATACAGTCCACTTCACCTCACTTCAGGTCATGTCAAACTCTATTAGTCACATACAACTTCAGGTCATCCTCTAGTCGTATATACAGTCCACTTGTCCTCGACGCTGAGCGCTTATTTGACTTGTTCTCGAACGAGAACAAATCCACTTCACCTCACTTCAGGTCATTCTCTAGTCGTATATACAGTCCACTTCACATTGCTTCAGGTCATATTAAACTTCACTTCTTCTGGATGCTGAGCACTTATTTGACTTGTTCTCGAACGAGAACAAATCCACTTCACCTCACTTCAGGTCATTCTCTAGTCGTATATACAGTCCACTTCACATTGCTTCAGGTCATATTAAACTCCACTTCTTCTCGACACTGAGCGCTTATTTGATTTGTTCTCGAACGAGAACAAGTCAACTTCACCTCACTTCAGGTCATGTTGAATTCCATTAGTTACACACAAAGTCCACTTCACATTGTTTTAGGTCATGTTGAACTCCATTAGTCACATATGAAGTTTATCTATTTTATATGGCTTCAGGTCATATTTAAACTTCACTTCTTCTCGACACTCGGCGCTTATCTGACTTGTTCTCGTTCGAGAACAAGTCACCAGCACCTATTTGATTTGTTCTCGTCCAAGAACAAGTCCACTTCACCTCACTTCAGGTCATGTTGAACTCCATTAGCCACATATGAAGTCCACTTTATATTGCTTCAGGTCATATCAAACTCCATTAGTGACATATGAAGTCTACTTCATATGGCTTCAGGTCATATTAAACTTCACTTGTTCTCGACACTGAGCGCCTATTTGACTTGTTCTCGTTCGAGAACAAGTCCACTTCACCTCACTTCAGGTCATGCCAAACTCCATTAGTCACACACAAAGTCCACTTTATATTGCTTCAGGTTATATCAAATTCCATTAGTGACATATGAAGTCTACTTCATATGACTTCAGGTCATATTAAACTTCACTTGTTCTCGATACTGAGCGCTTATCTGACTTGTTCTCGTTCGAGAACAAGTCACCAGCGCCTATTTGATTTGTTCTCGTCCAAGAACAAATCCACTTCACCTCACTTCAGGTCATGCCAAACTCCATTAGTCACACACAAAGTCCACTTCACATTGTTTCAGGTCATATCAAACTCCATTAGTGACATATGAAGTCCACTTCATATGGCTTCAGGTCATATTAAACTTCACTTCCTCTCGACACTGAGCGCTTATTTGACTTGTTCTCGAACGAGAACAAGTCCACTTCACCTCACTTCAGGTCATGTTGAATTCCATGAGTCACACACAAAGTCCACTTCACATTGCTTTGGGTCATATCAAACTCCATTAGCCACATTTTTTCCGATTTTTTAATGCCATTTTATCACTCTTTTATTTCCACCTTCCTTTTAGGGGAAGTCTCCATAAGATTGTTTGCTTAATATCTCCGTCACCGTGCAATATAAGACTTCAAAATTCTAATAGCTCATTTCTGACATACATATCTTCTATTCCTCCAAATTTGGGGTTTCTACGATCAGTGGTTATTGAGAAACAATTCTGAGTCCAGAGTCTTTTTCGACATAGCCGACATATAAGTCGTGATTGCAATCACATGACTGTGTGATATAAACATGATCATGTGATCATGTTGGTTTTTATAAACTCACGCGACGTGTTTTTGCTCTTTCTCTCTTACTACCACCATCTGGCCCCCTGTACTGCCAAGTCACCATCACCTTGCCACCTCACCACCACCTCGCAACCACCACCACCTCGCGACCACCTCACCACCACCTCGCGATTACCTCACCACCTCACCACCACCTCACGACCGATCTCACGACCTCAACTGCCACCTCATCACAATATTTCGAGTTGGGTTCATAGAGTAGATGCTAGGGTGTAGACTTCTCCATGCTGTACACATGGGGAAAGCTACACCTTGGCTGGTGGGTCAAGGTGTGTATTCTCATGGGTGTGTGTTATAGCTGATATGTGGCTGTAGATGATCTCTCTTTTTTTTTTGGGCACTGGGGGCAGGGTACTGGGGGCAGGGACATAGTCCCAACAAACCTTTTTTTTTCTATTTTTTTGGGGGTTATTCCCTTTTCGAGTGCTGTCATCAGCGCCGCCTTTCTCCGGAGTTTGGCCTTTAGATAGATCTTTTTATCACTATCATTATTATTAGTTTTATCACTCTGAGTCTGAGCCAGTTTGTAATCTAAGTAGAAGGACTTGTCTTGGTGGGGAAATGTAACTGATTACTTAGGAGAGATTTTTTTTCATCTGAGTGCACTTTAGGGCCGGTCAATGATTGCCTGATTGATAAGATAAGCAAGGGCAAAAGCCACCTTGGCCCCTGGGGGTAGACAGCTTTGCCCCCGGTGGTAAATGGGCTCTATCTCATGAACCACTGCATCGATTGACTAGCGGTTTTCGCCAGTCGATAGCTCTTGCAAAGCTCTCTCGAACGAGCCCCTATAGAACCTGATTAATATAGCTGATGATTTGCTATTGCTATAACATGCAAATGAGATATATATGACAATTCCCAGGCTAATTCTCACCGCCTCAAGACGCCGCTACCCGCGTTCGAAAGCCCTTTATCACAGCTTTCCAACGAGCTCTTGCACTTCCCGAAGCGTTAGGCGGTTGTATTGTAACTTGGGGAACTCTTGAATTGCTAGGTAAGTACTGAGGGTTAGGGTTAGGGGGGGCGCGAACGCGAGCGAAGCGAGCGTGAGCGTCCGGGGGCGAGGGGTACAACGGGGTTGTGGGGGAACCACAACACCTACCCGTTTCGCCTTATATACGGCTCATCAGGTACCCTTTACGTAAACTATGCAGTACCTATCGACCTATCGTATCACTGCTACGTAATACAATACTTTGACAGCGTGTGAGCGCATCAAAAACCATGGAACGGCTTGGTAATCAAGCTATAAAAAGTTCATCTTATCTATAGTGCTAACATAAGCGTGCCTAAGTGCTTAGGCGCCTAACCGGTAACTTTATCAACCGGAAGCTTATCTAATAAGCGCTGACAAGGCGTCAGATTAGTAATCAAACCTACCTGGAATAGACGCTCACTCGGGCCGGGATAGAGCCCACTCGTGGGAATATCCAAAATTGACAGTCACCGAGATCACCGAGAATACTCACGGGCACGTGACGCACACGTGCGACGGTACTCACTAACGTGACTTCCATCGATCATGGGCTTGCTTAGTCAGCAAGAACTTTTCCACGGGCACGACGTATACCGTGGGCGCGTAACACCTTATAGGACTTAGTCACGTGATGGGTCACGTGCAGCACAACACCCTCCCAAGCCGTTACCCGATTAAGGCAACGGTTAGGTTGCTTACGGTTCGGGTTTGGGTTAGGGTGGTTATACAGTATTAGTAATTTGTACCACACATCACGCGATAAGGTATTACTTACCGCAAAGCGTTCCACGGGGCCGACCCAAGTTTGCATAGAAAGGTGTTACTTGGACAGTCCGCGAGGCATCTACTGCGAGATACTTGTCCTCCTGTGGCTAACTCTCGCAATCAGCAAGAATCTCCTTGGTTATAGCGCGTTAACGGGCCTTTACGGTCTATATCACGTGTTTATGCCGTAGCTTTTCACTACTCCATCGCCGCTAGTTTTACTTCATATTCACCAACGCTATACGGTTTAACCTCCGATGGTCACAGTGCTTCTGTACGTAGAGAATCCACGAGGCAAGATCGTGGGGAAGCAACAGCAACTACCAGCAAGGCTCAGTCCCGCACCGCAGAAGGCGCAGTGGAAGCCAACCGGGCCGAAGCCCGATCCTAGACGGTCGCAAAGGCACAGGCCAGCTATCCACCACCACCCGAAGGCAGCAGTAGCGTCGCCAGCAACCAAGACGTGGCACGACTGCCACGTTAATAAAACCCAGCTATTGAACGGGAAGACACAGACGCGCGTGCCTGATCCCTGCGTGGGTTTAATCCCCGAAGAGAGGATTGTTAGCCAACCACGGGTCTGGGGATCGACTCCTCCGAAGAGAAGCCACCGATCCCTGTCCCCGCGAGCTTTGATCCGGTACCGAAGTAGCGGGTCGTAGCCAAGAGTCGAGTGTGCTCTGAACTGTTCTACGAACCGGCTCAGTGACCGGCTCGTCAACTGGCTCGTCATCGTCAAACACTCGGCGATCTCGTTGCAGAAGAACGGTCTTACGCCAAACGGCGCAGAGGTCGATCAATTGGGCAGTTCGTTTCTTAGAAACGATCAACCGGCGATCAAGGAAACCAAGCTTGTCGACCCGAAAATAGCGACCGGCGATACCCGACCCGATATTGTCCGTGTGGGCAGCGGCCAACGCAACCTCCCCAGGGGCAGATTGGTAAGCATAACCCTGCGAACGCCACCAAGGCCAGAACTCCAGTGCCATAGGCAGATCTTTTGCTGACGTCACCTCCCGATGCAGATCGGTAGCGGTTCGGTCACCTCTAGACATTTGCTGCAACGCAACTGTCCAAGCCTGTTTCATCCGTTCTTCCAGTAGGTGAACGTTGAAATAATCCCAGGAGATATTAAATTCGCTTTTCAAGACAAGCACGTCTGCCGCCGGCGGTGAGAACTCTCGAAGTCTCGCTTCCCACCGTGCTTGGTAGTTATTTCTCAACCAAGAGCGAATTAAATCCACCGGATACCCCCTAGCTATGTAGATTTCCGCAACTTCTCTACACGCGTTCGCAAAATCGTCAAATTGCGAACTCAAGGTGGCAACCCGGGACAGTTCACTACAGAATGTACCCTTCTTTATGTACAAAGGATGGTGACTGATCCATGGGATACGTTCGAAGTGGTTCATCGGTTTCCTGTAAGGCTTGTGTTGAAGCCTGTTCTCCTCATCGAAGAACAACGTCATGTCCAGGAAAGTCATATAACTATCGGACGATGTCCACTCCAAGACACAGCTATCGAACTTGACGTTGTCTCGCATCAAGGCCAGAGCCTGAGCTTCGCTCTGTGCGTACACAAGAGCTAGACAGTCATCGATGTACCGTCCGTAGAACGGTACGACGGTCGTGTCCTTAAGACACGGGATTTGTACTTCGTGGTACAGGCCGTAGAGATTGGCGATATCTGGGGAAGAAGCTACCCCCATCGCAAGTCCACAGGCTTGTAACCAGTACTCGCCGTCAAACTGTATCAACAAGTCGTCGTCCGCAGCGCGAAGGCACATTCGAAAAATCGAAGCCCACTGGGCGGCCTTCTGAACGCTCATATCTTCCTCCGCTAACTGCGAGAGCCAATGCACATACGCGCCCTCCGCGATTTATGTGCGAGAGGGACGTTCACATTGGGGTAGAAGGCGACTACGTCACCCGACACCAAATATAAGCGAAGCAGCTTTCCATCGACCGACTTCGATCGCGGAAGCGACAACTTACTCAATTTTATCGCCAGATCTTTCGATCCATGTATAATGAAAGGCGCCGATTGGATGATCGGTTTGAGATTTTTGGATACGAATAACCCCGCCGGACCCTGACATACCGAATGGCACGGCACGATCGGGCGCGCTTTGATAGGATTCTTATGAATCTTCGGTATCACATAGAACCGCGCGATCGAATTAAGATCGCGATCAAGCTTGCTTCGGAAGAAGCGGGGCAGCTGACTTTGTAAGGCATAGGTTGATGCCAAGTCACTTATCGTAATCATCAGATCATTCTTGGCGTCGAGAAGCTGCATAGCCTTTCCCGGGCGTGACGGACGTATAAGAACGCACGTCAGCCAGAATGTTCCGAGACTGTTCAACGATCCAGGCGCGCGGAGCCACTGCGCAACCTAAGTTTTGTCTGTAGCTAAAACGACGAGTTGATGAGACGTTAAGTAGCTACGGAGTTTGGTGATGGGGACCTGTAGAGCGCGCTGCTCGTGGCGAGGTACCATCGCGTCGACGCTAGGCATATCAGAGATCATTTCATCAATGACCCTACGGCCTTGTGCGAAGCCAAACTCCAGGACTCCATCTAAGATCTCCCCGGGTTCGCGATGAGCCTTGGGAAGATGATAGTCCGGATCGAAGTCGTCTTTGTAATCACTCGGTTGTTGGGCCTTAAAGAAGCAGGACCAACGGAGACGATCGACGAAATCGTCCCACGCCCGGACAATTAAGTCCTTACTGGGTTTACCGGGCAGCATGTATTTCATGCCAGCACTTAAGTGAATACTTATATCACTCGGTAGGTCGCAGTTAATCATATGTATTGTAGAACGGTAGCGCATGGATTCTAAAACTACAATAGGAATCCGTTCTACAATGAAACGCGTTGCTACCGGAAGGGGTACCTTAAGTAGCCAATCGGGATACGAAGAAGGAACGTCATACCTAAAGTGGGGTGGTTCTTCACCCCGGCGGTAATCGGCCGTAGTGCGTTGCATTGCAACTAGGCCCGTCCCTTCCCCTTCTTGTTGGGGCTGCCTCCCTTCGGTCCTTTCGGGCCGCGCTTGGAGGGGCGTTTGCCACCACCTCGGGTGCCGCGCTTGGAGGAAGTTGCCTTCCCCTTCGCCTTCGACCCCGTGCTGCTGCCAGCTTTCGGTGGGTTTTTCTAGACAAAAGGAGTTAGTGGTGTCGTTAAACCAGAGTGGCGGCAGTGTGAAATCCACAAGCAATGGACCACCCACTTTGGCTTTACCCTTCCCTTTGTTAAGCTGTTTGACAGCGGCGGCTACCCTCTGTTCAACCCGTTGTCTACAAGAGACTGGATTGATTTAGAGGTGAGGTGCTCGTCGACCTCCATCATTGCCGTGTCCTTAAGCTCCTTCTTCTTTTCAAGTCGGGCCTGGGTGGCGGCGTGCTCGTCGTCGACCAACCGGACTGCTCGCCCGAACATGTATGGCACATCCTCGAGGATCTCCACATATTTCTTGAGCACAGAAGGGGGCTCAACCCATCCGAGGAAGACGGGGCCCCTGCTATCCGCAGTAGGGGCCGCATAACTCGTTGTCTGCTGCGATTTCTTATAGGCCTCGAAGGCCAACTCCAGATCGGAGCGCAAAGCAGCCCAGGCGGGGGCATCACTGCCGTCCTCCATGGGAGCGAGTTGGGTCTGCCCACCCAAGTACAGGAGTTCGAGCTGTTTAGACTCGATCAGCTTGTTAAGCTGCTCCTCGTGGTACTTTCGCGCGCAAAGGCGCGAAACCCCTGAGTGATGTCGGGGCGGGTGGCCAAGAAGCCCTTAGTCCATTGAATGGAGGGCTCCTTGTCCCGGAGTAGGGAGGGCAACCGGCCGGCCGCTTTATCAGCAATCAGCTTGTCAAGCTGATTCCCTACTGAAATGTACGAACGACGAGCGTTCATAGCATTAACGAGGTGCTGACGCACCACGCTACGGTAGGGGGCGGGGCAGGCTGCCACAATATCGGGCAACGACGCAGCAGCCTCGATGGGCGCGCGACGTGCATCCGAAATGGCCCCCCTACGCTCAGCCTCCGAGGAGTTAAGCGTAAGGCCGCCGACACTAGCCAAAGCTAGCGTAACGGCGGCCGAGGGGGACCCGGCGCGCTGGCGGGGCCTAGAGGCCCCTGACCCGGAAGCCTGGCTAGAAGCCTGGCCCGGTAGCGCAACCGACCGGCGGGCGGTCCTCTTCTTGGGTGTCTGTGGCGTGGCAGACGTCTTGGCCATCGAGGGGGAGTAGTGGTAGGAGAGTAGAGGGGTGGTGCTCTGCTTAGGGTTAGGGGGGGCGCGAACGCGAGCGAAGCGAGCGTGAGCGTCCGGGGGCGAGGGGTACAACGGGGTTGTGGGGGAACCACAACACCTACCCGTTTCGCCTTATATACGGCTCATCAGGTACCCTTTACGTAAACTATGCAGTACCTATCGACCTATCGTATCACTGCTACGTAATACAATACTTTGACAGCGTGTGAGCGCATCAAAAACCATGGAACGGCTTGGTAATCAAGCTATAAAAAGTTCATCTTATCTATAGTGCTAACATAAGCGTGCCTAAGTGCTTAGGCGCCTAACCGGTAACTTTATCAACCGGAAGCTTATCTAATAAGCGCTGACAAGGCGTCAGATTAGTAATCAAACCTACCTGGAATAGACGCTCACTCGGGCCGGGATAGAGCCCACTCGTGGGAATATCCAAAATTGACAGTCACCGAGATCACCGAGAATACTCACGGGCACGTGACGCACACGTGCGACGGTACTCACTAACGTGACTTCCATCGATCATGGGCTTGCTTAGTCAGCAAGAACTTTTCCACGGGCACGACGTATACCGTGGGCGCGTAACACCTTATAGGACTTAGTCACGTGATGGGTCACGTGCAGCACAACACCCTCCCAAGCCGTTACCCGATCAAGGCAACGGTTAGGTTGCTTACGGTTCGGGTTTGGGTTAGGGTGGTTATACAGTATTAGTAATTTGTACCACACATCACGCGATAAGGTATTACTTACCGCAAAGCGTTCCACGGGGCCGACCCAAGTTTGCATAGAAAGGTGTTACTTGGACAGTCCGCGAGGCATCTACTGCGAGATACTTGTCCTCCTGTGGCTAACTCTCGCAATCAGCAAGAATCTCCTTGGTTATAGCGCGTTAACGGGCCTTTACGGGGTGGGGGGGGCGCGACTGCGAGCGAAGCGAGCAGGAGCGGCCTAGGGGCGAGGGGGGTACAACGGGGTTGTGGGGGAACCACAACACCTACCCGTTTCGCCTTATAAACGGCTCATCAGGTACCCTTACGTAAACTATACAGTACCTATCGACCAACCATAGTTACTACACGTAATCTAAGGCTTTGACAGCGTGTGAGCGCATCAAAAACCATGGAACGGCTTTGTAATCAAAGCTATAAAAAGTTCATTCTATAATTAATCTGACATAAGCGCGCCTATGGTTGGGCGCTTAACCGGTTAATTTATTACCGGAAGCGTTATCTAATAGAGGCTGACAAAGCACAGGATTAGTAAGCAAACCTACCTGGTGGGAACTCTCACTCGGGCCGGGATAGAGCCCACTCGTGGGAATATCCAAAGTTAACAGTCACCGAGATCACCGAAGAACTCACACGGACACGTGACGCACACGTGCGACGGCATTCACTAACGTGATTCCCATCGATCATGGGCTTGCTTAGTCAGCAAGAACTTTTCCACGGGCATGACATATACCGTGGGCGCATACTACCTTATAGGACTTTCACGTGATCAGGTCACGTGCGGAACAACACCCCTCCACGCCCTTACATCATCATAGAAACTCACACGGTTTCGGTTAGATTTCGGGTTTGGGTTAGGGTGGACATACAGTATTAGTAAGCTGTTCCACACAATCACGCGATAAGGTAGTACTTACCGCAAAGCGTTCCACGGGGCCGATCCAATCTCGTATAGAAGGAGTTGATTGGACAGTCCTCGAGGCATCTACTGCGAGACACTTGTTCTCCTGTGGCTAACTTTCACAATCAGCAAAAGATCTCCTTGGTTATCGCGCGTGAACGGTCCCTTACGGTCTGTGTCACGTGTTTATGCCGTAGCTTTTCACTACTCCATCGCCGCTAGTTTTACTTCATATTTACCAACGCTATACGGTTTAACCTCCGATGGTCACAGTGCTTCTGTACGTAGAAAATCCACGAGGCAAGATCGTGGGGAAGCAACAGCAACTACCAGCAAGGCTCAGTCCCGCACCGCGAAGGCACAGTGGAAGCCAACCGGGTCGAAGCCCGATCCCAGACGGTCGTAAAGGCACAGGCCAGCTATCCAACGCGAGGGCCAAGGCCCCAACGCCAGCATCGCTAGCAACCAAGACGTGGCACGCCTGCCACGTTAATAAACCCCGGCTATTGAACGGGAAGCTACAGACGCGCGTAGCTGATCCCTGCGCGAGGTTAATCCTCGAAGAAAGGATTATTAGCCAACCACGGGTCCGGGGTCCTCGACCTCTCACGAGGTTCCGGATCCCATATCCGTGGGCTTTGTCTCCGAGCCGGCGAAGCCGGACGGGGACGCAGCCAAGAGTCGAGTGTCGTTTGAACCTTCCGTGGGACTTCCGGTCCCACGGCTGATCCGTCTTCCAACACCCGT